>KN833025.1:297643-318816 GCA_000827315.1 Piloderma croceum F 1598 | reverse complement strand
CGCATATAAAACCTAACTAATCAACCACTCTGCTACAGCAACTAGCATCCAAATGGCCCTTCTAACATCTGTAAATATGCATTCCCCACTTAATCTTGCCCCCCTTGCGTGCCCGCGTGCCCACCCCTCCTGTTCTGACGATAATTCGTCTTGGATGGGTTCGAAGGTTTGTGTTGCTCTTGAGGGAGCGTATTTCTTGGCGTTAGGGGTGGGGATTGACTGTGTCTCGTACTACGGTACATACTCGAGCTGTGTGGTTGCCGGGCTTAGCCAAGGCTTATGTAGCCCCGTTTTGCGAAGCGAATAGCTAGCTGGGTGGGCGAGATCATTGCTCAGTGCTAGTAAAGAATGTTCCAAGCGAAATGTCGATGCAAAATTTGAAGCTTGAGATGTGCAGGAAGTCAATCTCCCAAGAGGCTGGCTCGGCTCATCATGCCGAGTGGGACCTTATGTAACCGCGCGATCAGCGAGGATGCTCCAGCTGCCAGCGAAATCGAGGTGAAAACGAACCCTCAGTACCTCAGCAGAAGCGTTGTCAGTGAGAGGTTTCATCGACATTTCGAAATTTCATCCTCTGCCGCGGATGATCATATTTGCCTTACGTAAACAGGAAGTACACATGTACCGATCAATTACGAGAACACATGAATCAACGTCGATCAACATGTGCCCATTTCTCATGCTCCCAATGTGTTTGTTGGTTCAACGTTCAGCCCTTACAATTTGCGCGAGATATTTAACTATGAACCTTTGGTGAGTTTTTTCTCTCTATGCAGATAAGTGTGGTCTGATAGATCGATCATGTACCGCAACCTAGACCGTTCCAGTCCGCATTTTGGCTAATTTTCTTCTCGTTCTTATTATGGCCCCCTCGCAGAGCGACACAGACTACCCCGACGACTATGTTCATGATGATGTCAAGTATCTTTTGAGTTGGAATCCTGAAAGGCTTGACGTCGACACGGGGCCTGCTTCGACTCGGGGTATCACAATGTCCTCTGCCCGGCTTCCGCCAACGAGCATTCCCGATCCAACTCGCACCGCAACAAACAATCGCTCGAGGATGAACACGGGTACTCGACCGGCATCTTTCTACGATAAACACCTTGCAGACAAATTGGTCTTGAAACATGTTAAAGTTTTAGATACTCTTGTTTTCGACTTGGCTGGGACGGTGGACAAAGCTATTATGGATGCGTACCAAAAAGGAATTCAACTGCCTTCAGAACAGGGGATGTTGTGGACTCGAGGGCATATCAAGACCCAAACTACATATGCTGAAGCAGATTTTTTAAGGGAGGATGGGGTTGCAGAGCACTACAAGGATTTAGCAGCGTCATTTTGCCTCCCCGTGGCATCGACACTTGCTCTTCATCCATCATTCTCTGAGTGGGCTAGCCTTCTTAGGTGGACAAAGGAAGTCTCAATGGCTAAATTTGCGATTGCAGATGGTGCTTTGAAGCTGGTGAAGCATTCGACGCATAGAAATAGAGCAGCCTGGGACTTCGTGGACAACGACAAAGGGGCACTACTTGCAGAGCTTCCTGCACGATATCCGGACATTGCCATATGGGAAATGAAGAGCTTGACCGTTGGAGACGAGAAGGTTATGGGAGAGATATGGCGGATGGGTTTAAGTTCGCGGACTTTTGTGTGGAAAGTCTGTAAGAAGGGATTTTGCGAGCATAAGGAGGCAGACTTGATGCGAATGGTGGGAACGCTTGCCAAAGCGCCTGGGGTTGATGCTTTGTCACCTCCCTGGTCGCTATCTGCCGCTGACACTAGTGGTGTTGGATCACTACCCGGTTCCCAACGTACGGACGACGCCGGGACATCTCAACCTCGAAAATCAGTGTACGTTGAATCGACGCAGAGCTCTCTGGGTGGCAATAATCCGGCGGCCTCTGTACGTTCGAGCAAGACCAAGAGAAAACATCCCTCGCCTATACCCTGGGCCCATGGAGATACCGTGTTACCTGCACAGGGCGGTGGTGGGATTAAAAATAAAAAGAAGGTGGTAGATGATGCAAGCTTTCAAGGGAAGGCGGGCGAACGCGAAGAAGTTAACGCCCAATCGTTTTTGCAGCAGGTGCGCAAGAACGATCTGTCTCCTAGTCACTTTTATTAATCCACATTTGAAGTCATGGGCCTAGGCTGTGCGCACTAATAGCACAATAATTGTTTTGCATTCCGGAAACCACGAAATAATCGGTATTCGTCACCGCCAAAGTCAGACTCTATATATCTCTAACGTAATCGAGCCCCACGCTGCCACCCCTGCCTACGGTAAAATTCATGTTGGTCTCTACATCGCCGCTCTTTGGGACGTCATGGACAGAATTCAGCAGGACTTGCAAGCCGAAGAGGAAAACGGTAAAAATAACCCCTCGGATCCACCGCCAGATGACGGAGGTGAGGGCGAGGATAAAGACGAAGACGAAGATGAAGACGATCACTATCCCAAGAAGCGACCGAGGACTGATCAGCGCGCCCGACGTTTTAGATCCACTACGCGAGGGAAACGTCCTGGGAAAAGCGGTGCAAGGTCAGGCGGTCGCACGGCAGGCGGAATGACAGACCAAGTTCGTTCTGACTTCTTTTTCTCACCGAAGACAATCTTATCATATCTCCAGGATGTTCTGCTTACGGCTTCGAGTCGAGACCGTCTTCTGGTTCATCTGTGTTATGGAATATATCTATCTCCTGGCCCAGCCACCTTTATGCGCAAAGGGGCGGAACAGGAGGAGGCCGGCGAGCAGGTGGAAAACCTCAATGACAGCGATGATGAGGAGAGTGAGCCGGTCAAATCGATGGACATCATCCTTTACTCGGAGTTAGCACCTGGATCAACAGGTATTGTCCACATTGGCGAAATGGAGGTAGAGCCCTTTGGTCCAACTGTTAAAGTTGCCGTCAAGCTTGCCTTTTCGAAAGAACACAAGTCGGCGTTGGAGCGGGAACACCGGCTGTATTCTCATCTGGACAGCAAAGGCGTCTCCGGAATTCCGCAGAGCCTTGGGCTGTTTGTAGGTGCAGACTGCGACGGTGGCGCTGAAGCACCGTATGCCTTGGTCATGACCTATGCTGGCGTGACCCTGTTCGGCCAGAAGGAAGAAATTTTACCTACTGTTAAGTGAGTACTTCATCTCGCTGCATTGACACAGCCCTTCTGATCCTAGAAGCAGAGCGTCCCTGATTTCTACTTTGAAGTCGATCCACAAAGCAGGGGTGCTTCATGGCGATATACGTCTTGCGAACTTTTGCGCCACTATCGCTGGAGAGGCCTTCATTGTCGACTTCAGTCATGCGGGCAAGAGCACCTCTAAGGCAGCGCGAGCCCGCGAGGTCGCAGAACTTTGCCACATCCTTGGCGTTGAGGTAAATACACCGCGGAAAAAGCCCGTTCCTGAGAATACTGTGGAAGACGAAATAGGTCTAAGGCGCAGTTCCCGAATCAAAATTTTAAAGGAAAAGACGCAGGCTCCTACGGGCTGAGAGCGTTAACTCTGCCATTTCAATTCTACTGGCCGGAGTTGCTTCCATCTTAGGAAACTGATTCCAACTGCTTTCCTCCCTGTTCTACCTCATTCTTTCCATTCGCCAATTAATGCTTCCATACATTGGCCTCGTCTTCCACCTCTTCGCCCGGTTTACTCCAAATCGTTGGACATTTGTTTCCAATTCCCATCATATTCTGATACCCTTGTCGTATTTCATCACAGCTTTGACTCCGGATAATCCACCTCGCATGACTCCTGGGTGGATTGACCATGCCTCTGTTATACTTTTGCCCCAGCTATCGATTCTTTGATATCTCGTGTTTTGATTACTCGCTATGTTTAGTTGTTGTGATGCTTTCCGTTTTTTTGTTTTGTTATATCGCTACTTGCTCTCGTACTCGGATGTGTGCGCTGATTTTGACGAATAGTTGTTAAATCTTTCAATAAAATTCATTGGATCTACTAGTATGCTGCGCACAGATAATCAAAGCACTTCCTGCGGCGGTTCGGTTCCTCGAATACAACTTCTGCGGACGTGCAGGAATACTGGTGGATAAATGGTACGCTCTCTTGAATAGACCGGAGTGCGCTATTGAAGGAAACAGAGAACGGTGGTGAATGATGATGTGACGGAGTAGCAGTGGGTGCAGGAGGACCTTCGACAGAGTCAGCCCATGAACTAAACGAAAAAAGATGATTGAAAATGCTTCACCAGAGCAGGGGGCTTGTCTTTATCTTTTGAGATGCAGTTCGCTCACAGCCGATTGAAGGGCGGGCGTCCCAGCATATTGTTTAATGGCATACGATGTTGCCGACGCATCCTGACTCGAATTGATGTTGAGACATCATGATGGTATTGGGAACATTTATTGGGTTTGTGTACTGTATGACAATGTTGTTCCCCGCGGAAAACATATGGCTCATTTAAATAATACCTATATAGATAGAATAAATATATGGAATGAGCACTTGCAATGTTTGGCCGATGACCGCCGGCAGTAAAACACAATTGCGGCGGTAGAAATTACAGTCGGTATAATGCTGCTCCAACGACACGTTTGAAAGACAGATAGTCCGGAAAGAAAAAGAACTGCAGAGATAGAACAGCATGGTATGAGCATTTGGGATGAGCATCAATTAGCAGGATGGGTACTTGCAGAAAATGAAAATTACAGCAGCACATTTACAGTCTATATATCACAACCGCCCTTCAAGTGCTTCAAGCCCCGCAACCTGTCTGCGTCACAACGTCGATTTTTCTGGTCGCATACGAGGAAAAAGACACATACCTGTCCCGTACAGCCTCCTGCCACCGTTGTAATTTCGCAGTCTCATTCAACTGGAATCCATATATTCTCGGCCGGTACCGATCAGCCTTGAGCGCTACACTCGCCGTGCTGACAACCTCCCCAACGCTACCCTCCACCTCCATCGGCTCTTCCCTCGTTCGCCTTCTTTTCCCTGTGACCTCGTCCCCTATTGCCCTCCCAACATCACTAGGTCCGATCTTCGGTGGTATAAGTGTGGGATAAACGAGGAAGAGCAGGTGAGGGAACGATGTGCCAAAGTAGGCTCCGTCGATCGATCCATGCCGTGAGGATTTCGGTGAATAGATATCTTCGCATCGACCACAAAAGAGTTTGACGGATTTTTCGTATGGTGCATCCGTTAGGCCGACAGGCAGAAGCGGTTGAGCCTGGCAGAGAACACGTGGGCAGCGACCGAAGTCTGCACGCTTGTACTTCTCAAGCTGGGGTTGCAAGGTGTCAGTCAGGAATAAGAATAAGAAGAAGTGAGATCCAGAGACCATTTTCGCCAGCCCCCGTGCCGTTACTATCCACCTAGCGTGGATAAGTCCATACAGTAAGCGCGCTTGGACATCAAGGGCACCTCGGAGTTCGTCTGGGACATCATCATCTGCATTATTCGTCAACAACATACAATTCAAGAAGGTACAGAGAGCGCACCGAGGTTGTCGGTGATTAGGTCTAACGCTTGTGAGTAGTTAGTGACTTCGTTATTAAGGCCGGTCAGGTTGAATCGGTCGAGGATGTAGTCTTCTTCGACTTCGCAGAAGTATTCGTTGCCTTTGGAACACAGAAACCACGATATCCACTACATTCCAGATATTAGAAACGTCCCCTCTGCTTTGAATTGCATACCGTACTAGAGCTTCGATCAACGGTCTGAAACCTAGAAATGAAGGACTTGGACGCACTTGGAATAATCGGAATCTGATCCAGACGATACATCCTCCACTGTACGATGAAGCATTGGTATCAGCAAGCAGGATAAATCCTTGTGCCCGAAACTGACTTGTAATAGAGAAGAGAAGTGTTGGTAGTGCGTCTCAAGTGGTGTCCATGATGTTATTACATTTCGGTTCCCACGGTAACGATAAACTCTGCTATACAACCAGGCTGTTTGAATATACTGACACTCCAACGGAGACATATACGACGCAGTCGAGCTCATGCAAGGAGACGTCGCAATACAAATGCCAACAGACCTTCGCACCATAGCTCCCTTTGAAACGGAACCCGAATTTCGCCCACGCCAACGCAAAGGAATCACTGCACTTACGGTCGATATCCCTTCCTCGAATCATAGAGCGCGTTCGAATGACACTCGCCCTCCATCACGATGGAAAACACCAGAGTTTGCGTTATATTATGCGGTGTTCTTAACCGCAGTGCCCATCATGGTTTGGGTACCAGTGAACTTAAGTTCGAGTGCGTAAACTGCTCATCTAAGATGGTATCTCAACATATTCATGGAACCTGTTAAGCTTCACATCTAAATTATACATTGTTTTATCGACGACTCTCACCAGGCTGGATACTTGGTCGTCCAATAGTAAGTCACGTTTATAGTGATCACGGCCCGGTGTGTACTAGGATTTCATAACCCATCCGTCAATCTGTCTCTCTTTTCTTGAATCCCTTTCGTCTTCGGTCTTGGCCCTGTGACTTTGTATGTGATTTGCTCATTGTATTGACTCATATTGCAGGACAACAGTGACGCCCAATACCGCTCCTTTCGCAACAATGTCCCCATTCTCACTGCCTTGGCACTCTCCTTTCTATCATTAAAATTCGTGTACACGCGCGTCATTCTTCGATCCGTCCCTACACCGCCTACAAATACACTTTATCGAACACCTTTCCTTATTTTTTTCTCCATAATCATGCTCTCTGGATTACATGGGACGAGTATCATCAAAATATTCACCATACTCGCTGCCAATTTTGCGATAGCAAAGTTTGGGTGTGGGCAGAAGTGGGCGCCATTCGCGACGTGGATTTTCAATGGTGCCATTCTATTTGCCAACGAGTGGAATTCCGGGTACACATTTGCAACTTTGCATCCGTCGCTCGAGATGTTGGTGAGGACAGCTAGCTGATGAAGTGCAAAACTAAATCGTAATTAAACGATTTTATGTATAGGATATGCTTCCAGGTGTATATCCCCGCTGGCACGTCAGTTTCAACATCACGATGCTTCGCCTCGTATCATTCAACATGGATTATTTCTGGGCATGCAACAGAGCCGGTCCCGACTATGTGAGCCCTCCGACTTTTCTGAATGCTGGACTACGCTATTCTGACATTTTGTGGCCGTAAGACCGGCTCAACACTCATCGAAAAACAGCGTGTATCCACAACGCATTCCCTCGACACATTTTCTTTCAAAAATTATATAGCATACATTCTTTACCCACCGCTTTATATAGCTGGTCCGATAATCACTTTTAACGATTTCATGTGGCAGGTTAGTCTTCCTCTTCGAGCTGCTTTTCGTCAGCCAACTCAAATATCTGCTTACAACAGCATCGTCACCCAACTTCCATCTCACTACGCAAAGTGCTCACCTATACATTCCGTTTCCTGGCCTCCCTCCTCATGATGGAGCTGATCCTCCATTTCATGTATGTTGTCGCTATCAAAGACATGAAAGCATGGCACGGAGACTCGCCGTTGGAGCTCAGCATGATCGGGTTCTGGAATCTAATGATCGTTTGGCTAAAAGTAAGCTAATTAAAATAAAACTTTTTATCGCCGAACCTTGACAATTATTTCGCAACAGCTACTGCTACCATGGCGGTTTTTCAGGTTATGGGCACTCTCCGATGGGATTGACCCTCCCGAGAACGTGGTGCGCTGTATGGCGAACAACTATTCCACCCTCGGGTTCTGGCGAAGTTGGCATCGTAGTTACAATCTATGGCTTATCCGGCATGCTTCGTTTTCCTTCAACCTACAAATTAAATTATTTACCAGCAATACTTGCAGATATATATATATTCCTTTGGGTGGAACGAAAAATATAGTGCTCTCTACTGTTCTGATATTCACATTCGTGGCGTTGTGGCATGACCTGTCATTCCGATTACTTGCATGGGGATGGCTTGTCAGCCTATTCATCGTTCCCGAATTAGCGGCGGTATACTTGCTGCCAACATCGAAGGTGCATTTCCTGACATATCCCCTCGTGTGCAGCAGCCACTGACCACAAACACGGAAGTATGGAAGTAAGCCGTGGTATCGACGCGTATGCGCGGGCGGTGCGGTGTTGAACATATTGATGATGATATCTGCCAACCTGGTAGGTTTTGTGATCGGGACGGATGGAATGACGTACATGGTCAAAGAGATTATAGGTACCTGGTCAGGTAAATCCACAATTGTAATACTCTTCAAGGAGGCAAAATTGAAATAACGCTTCTGTCAGGTTTAAGATTCCTTGGAACAGCTTGTGCGTGCATATTTGTTGGGGTACAAGTGATGTTTGAATACCGGTGAGTAGTTTGGACCAGACGCCGTGCCAATGAATTATTAATTTTTGGGATGTAGGGAAGAGGAAATGAGGAGAGGTATATTCCGGAGGTGTTGACACCCCCCCATACATGCATCGGTATACCCCGTGCAACTTTCCTGCGCTTAAGTCGCACAAAACAACCACATGCGGACGCTCGAAAGACTACTAGATGCCTTCTAAAAATTCTAACGATGCATCCTCCATTGCGAAATGGGGCTTTCTAAGATCAAAACATCATCCACAGCTCATAACGATAATTTGTTTATTTATAAGTCTATGGGTTAGTCCGCTAAGAAGTCTCCATCCTCTTCAATCGTAAGATCCAATAACTTGAAAAAGGACGCCGCAGGAAATCCAACGACGTTGTGGTAATCGCCTTCAATCTTTCGGACGAGAAGGCCACCTTGACCCTGTGACACTTTTAGCACCAGAAATATGCGTTCGAGTCACTTTAGCCGACCTGTATGGCAAAACCGCCAGCACGATCAAGTCCCTCGCCGTTCTCAACGTATGCCTCAAGGAAGCGCCGGGGGTTATCGGAAAAATAAACCAAGGATCGCTCGTCTATACACCTGATCGGCGAACGAAGATTCTGCAGTAAGCATCATCCATCAATCGAATATATTTATGGAAAGTTGCTCACTTGATGTCATAACCTGGAGCCCTAAGAACAGGATATACTGCAGAAAGGACAAATATGATTAGCGGATGAATCCTACAAATTGACCATCCCAACTTTTGGGTACGCGTCCGACGAGAGTGAAAGACAAGAATGATATTTACCGACGGATACCCCTGTGACAACTTCACAAACCCCTCCATTCATGTCCAGAAGCATCCGGAGATTGTCTGCTTTGGACGTCGGCTTTTCAAGCAGCTCTTGCTGGATGTCAGGGAGGACGGAGTAAGATGCATCTGAGGTGAAAGGTTGGGCATGCGTCAATACTACCGTGTCGGCTTATTTTTGAAGTGAGTTAGTAGCGATTTAGTATCGTAATAAGTGCGTAAGGAATGGAAACATACCACCAATAACAAGCTCTGGTGCGTCGTCTGGGTTCTCGCGCTGCGTTACTCGTTCAGCAGACTCCTCTATTTCGACTGCATAGAATGCTTACCACTAACCGCTCATACACCTCCACCGCTTTATGAGTCGCCGTAGCTACAGGATATTCATGTATGTCCTGGAACGAGCTCAACGGGAGGTTTTCTTCAAATGTTGAAGGTACGATTTCAGGTGCTAGACCCTGTGGCATACGAAGTACATAAATCGCCGATCAGTATAGACTACCGCAATGCAGACGCACGAATGTATTGAGAATTTCTTTTCTACGGGGGCTGTTCGAGGCCAAGACAATTCGTTTACCTGACAGTTTCCTCATGCTTGGAGTCTGGAGAGCATGTGGAAGAACAGAATTATGTTTTGGGGCCATGTCGTTGATTCTCTGCGTGTGACGGAATCGGGGGTGTGGTCACAGGATACTAAGCACAATGAGTTCCCTTTTTAGAATAATGCCACCGCGCCACACAAAGACAGAATCATGGGCTCTGTCAAGACTCAACACATTTTGTTGCTTAAAAAGGCATGAAATGTTGTAACTATTACAATCTAAAAGCATTGTGATTTTAAATGAAAAAATGTGCCCAGTGCTCATGTCAGAACAAGTCATTTTTGATGCTCCTTCCATTTATGGCCAATGATTGGCCCTCAAGAAGGCACTTTTGGTCAGAAGTCAGGGCCTCTCTTGGAGGTTTTGACATCTAGAATGAGCATCAGAGCAGTGTTTCACAATGCCTGTTTGGTACATTTGAGTGATATTGTGACCTCTGCTAGCCAAGCTTGGTGCCATTGAGGACTCGATTGAACCACATGGATAATTTTGCGAAGCTGGTTTTTACATCTGTAAATATTATGATACATTATGTCGAGAGGAATACTGACCTTTTCGATTGCTGACAAAACTCCTAACAACATCTGAGAGGAGTCTTCCTCATCTTGCTCTTCTTTGTCTTCTTCCTGGCCAATAGCATCGTCATCAAAGGTTTGGTCAATGGGAGCTGTAACTGAATCTTGGTAATTGTCTTCCCCTTTCTTCTTCTTGTTGTGTTTGAGTACACCAATGCCCTTGAGCAACTGTTAATATGGTAAATCAGCTGACCGAATATACTTTTGTCTGTGGCTGTAAATTGACTCACCTCTACAGCAGCAAGATGTACTGTATGTGGCATGCAGTGAAGACGGTTCTCCTGTGCATCAAACTCAAAACCTTCGGCAAGACTTTGAGCCTTGGCCATGGTGTCATTATTTGAGGCATTATCACAGTTGATTGCAATGACCTAGAATCCCATTGGTAAAGATTTATGTTCAGCGAAACAGGTACATACTCATCCGTGAAGACCATATGTTTCCATGGTGTCCCATACAGCCTCCACAAGATTTTTGCCCAAATGTTTCCCAACCAGTTCCCAAAAGTCGATAAGAAGTTCCTCTAAATATGAATGTTAGCACTCATGATTGAAAATTTGAATTAATTTCGCACCCAACTTCCAATCATTAGTTATATAATGCATTACAATTGCAAGGAAGGCATGCTGGTTACTGGACATCCATGCATTGAGAGACAAGCTAACTTTTCAGTCCAACTCCTACACATTCAATCAGAAACACATCATCCTTTTGCAAGCAATGTGACGACTTGCCTGAATTATTTTCTTAATTCCCTCAACTGTATCCTCACCCATCTTCATGATACGTCTTTTCATTGCGTGGCAGTGCGGGATATTAAGTGAAGACTGGAAGTGAGTGTATTCAATCAAGTGACGAAAAGATGGCTCATCAACCTCATCAAAGGGTTGGTCACAAACCACCATCCATTCAGCAAGTAACTTCTCAAATTCATCTTGACTCCATTCCTCATCTTGGAACAATAACCATAGTTACAGTGATGGGAAGAGTTTTCACTACAGAGAACTTACTGTTGCCCACTTAGATTGCTGCTTGAAGACATTCACAAGATTTGTGGATGCCTTCTCGAGCTGGAGTAAATAGTCTGCAGCTAACGTGGGATCTAGAACTTTCTGCCCAGCAGCGATAGCAATTTCGTCGTCTGTGGGAGGCTCCTTGCAGTCCTTGAGAACAAGATAGAGTTGATGCATTGCTGGGAAGTGGACCTTAAGGTGACCAATAAGGCCTGTCGGTACTCATTAGCAGTACAAACATATGAGGCAATATCTGATACGCACTGTTAAGACTGCTCCACATCTTGTGTGTGATTGTCAGTATTTTTTGATTACTATGATGGCACTTGTAGTGCTTATCGCCTAGCTTGCCTGGCAACTTGTTCCCATTTAAAGCCACTGATTTGTAGAAGAGATAAATAGGATTTGTCCTTGTACTGGCCTGGAAACAAAATAAGTACAAACACAGCAGGTTTGGTCTGAATAACCACACCTTTGCTATCTGGGTAGTACTACTACTGGAAGCAACTGAAGGTGTCAGTGTGCTCTGCGATGGACCAATATCTTCCTTGTCTTCCACTTCTTCTACTGTGACACATGATTTCTTCGAGCCAGATGGAGTGGTCCGAGCAGTCAGTGACCCTAGAGAATCTGAGCGGTCCTTTCTTTTCTTCTGCTTCACCGAGAGTGTCTTTGTGTGTGTCTGGTGTGCTGCATTACTACGCCTGGGAACTGTTTTGGCCGGAAGGGACTTGGCAATCTGGAGATAATTAGTAATCAACTTCTTGCACTATAGAGTCCAAGTATACCTCAGCATTGGTGAGCTCCTGGATGTCTGATCCATCCGTTTCAGCTTTGGAGGACTCGGTTCCAGACTCTTCCACCACAAAGTCATCATCATCAGCATCGGAGGATATCTTGACTTCCAGCGGATTGAAAGGATTGCTGGAGTCAATAATGGTAGGTTTCCATTTTCTTGATGACTTCCTCTTGTGGCAGGGACATCCATCATCATCCAAGCTGCCAGCTGCAGCAAGAGCAAGGGCTCGCATATGTTTTGGGTCTTTTAAACGTTGTACATGGCCCATGACAGTCTGAAAGGTGTCTTCAATGTGCAAGTCAGCAATCCAAATTATAGTAAAAATATGATGTATCTCACCAGTGCTAATGCTATCTAGATCCATCTGAGCAAATCAAGAGGTTTGTTATGTATCAGTTGTGGGTTTAGAGAAATGTCCAGGTGCAACGTAAATGTGCAGGAAGTGCAGGCTGATTGTATGAACTACATATAAGCCATGATGTAGACGGGAAATCGCCGCTACCAAACTTACTGGGGTGGTGGAGAAAATTCTGTGACTTGCGAGGAAGCATCCTATCTCTGGCGACATGTTGGCTGATGGAACAAGTGTTCTAAATTCTACACATCCTGGTGAAAATGTGGCCTTGAGCATGTGGATGATGGGAAATCACGAACCGATATATTAACATGTTTTGAGTCCAACGGGCGGGTAAGATCAGCGTTTGAAGCCAAACAGGTACACTGCATATATTTGGGTACTCCACTGGCCCCAAATAGGTGTTTTATTCAAGTGCCGACATCACCACAAGGCTAAAAGTATAATTACCTCATCTATTATAGGTGCCTGTACATAGTGTTGCCACGGTCATGACCGATGTTTTTCAGAAAAATTGAATTATGGTATCAAGGAAATTGGTTAAAATCGTGGGAATATTTGTGGAGATAGGACACATAGAAAGCCAAGGGGTCATATATTGGCCCGAAAGAATTGGGGCAGAATTTCCCATGCTATGGAGCAGTCACAACTTTGGTCACAAATTTTAACTGTTTCAGTCATTTGCTAATAACTCAAGACTAAAGCCCCCAAATGACTGAGGCCTTTAAATAACCCCTCGGTTTTTTGAGTCATCTGTCTTGTCAAATATTCACATGATTTTAAAAAATTTCCTTAATAGGCAAATCTCATTTTTTTGAAAAACATCGGTCATGACCATGACAACACTACCTGTACACCCATACATGAGCTGTATATGGCCGTTTGGCATACGGTTATGGACAGTCGAGCATAATCTGTATTCCGGATACGGTCACATAGCCACCCAACAGTAACTGGTACAGTGACGGGACCCATAATACAGCTACCGTATGTACGCCTTATACAGTCAATGGTGGCCAGCCCTACTTGTTGCAGCGGATTACAGATCTTGATAGTCTGCTACTGGCCCACCTCGATCTGCAGACACTGTCACAATGTAAGCCGTTCTGCTCTTACAAGGCTACCTTTAATTACTACTCAGAGCCTTTCCCATTGTGTTTCAAAGCTGTGGTGGTGCACAGAGAAGTACCTTCTTTGGCTCTTGCTTATAGCATGATGAAGGATAGCAGCATCTGACTTTCAACGAAATTCCCATCATATGTGCTATCGAAGGAGGAGCTACAACTTCCATCCAATGTACATCTATATTGGTGATGTACCCACACATAACCACACAAGAGAAATTTCAGCAAAAGAAGGCTAAGTATAACTATAGATGTGCTCCTGCACAACAGGAAGGAAATGTTTATTGAGTGTTTGCTACAATTGGCTTGTGGCAATCAATGTAGCTCACACTGACCTGAAGTGTTAATTCTTCCCACAGTGTAGTAATCTGCAATGATGGGGCTCCAGGACTTGGTAGTTCAGAAATTTCATTCCATTGTTTGGGACCATGGATCCCTTTGATCACTGCAAGCCCCTTCCTTGAGAGTTGTGGGTCTGGTTTCATGAATACATTTACATCCAACTGTTGAGAGCTGACTGCCTTCTAGGGTTTTACTGATGTTGCATGTGACAAGCTGGGAGTTCAAGTGTTCATGTTGCTTCAGATACAACAATTTCATGATATAATATATATTTTCACTGTCTCCTTGCTTCAAGTTCTGACCCAGTCTCAAGCACTTGTCAATATAATTGTTCCTATATTATGGATACTCATAAGCAGCAGTACAAGAGGAAGCACCTCTGACAGGCTTCCACACAATGGGGTCTTTCGCAGCGACCTTTGCACTTGAGCACTACCTTGATTTGTTTTACTGCCAAACGACATTGTTGGCATCCACAGTGCATAGAACTGATCATTATCATGGACTTTAAATTTCCAACAACTCAATTTAATTTCAAGTCCAAGGATCTACAGTTAGGAAAAGGCCACCATTCTCCCCTGCATCATTTACACCAAGAATGACAAGAACATCACTGCAGCAACATTGATGGAGCCTCCACTGCAGCTCCCATGCTGCTGTCTATGCTGTCATCAACTTCCTCTCCACCAAAACAGACACCAACTTTGCAAATGGGGACATACACATTAGCAGCCCTATCACACAACCTATAGGTAAATTTGGAAAGGAGGTGTTTATCACCATCAAGGAAGGCTAGGTGATTGAAGATGATCTAGATCCCCAAAAGGATGCTTTTGAGTCTAGTGATGCTGCAGTTCAGTCCTGAATCAAAGTTTGAACCTGAACCTTGGCGAACCTGACTGAAGTCTGGTTCAAAGTTCAAAAATTGTTTGAACTGGACCTGAAATCAGGTTCTGTGATGTAATATTACCTGAACTGTTCCCAAATAAGGCAAAGGTTCAGTCCAAAATTGCCAAACCGGACTGGACCCAGGTTTAAGGTCCAGAAATTTGCCTGAACTGGACCAAAAGTCCAGTTCAAGGTTTGAGGATTTTCAGCCAAGAACTGGACCAAACCGGACCGCAGCATCACTACTTTTGACTGTTAGTTCATCAGCCTGTATGTCATGTGGCTGCTTATAATGTGATGAAGCTCCTTGCACAGCTTCAGGTCACAGTGGTGACGGCTCCTGGGTTTGACAATAACTGCAAGTCAATTTGCAATGATCTAGTGGTTGCATCTAGTGGGACTGTCTTCACCAATAAGCTGATATCAAGCTAGAACACGCAACTTCTTAGTTGTTTGGATCCACTGGGTCTATCATCATTATGGAGATGGAGTGTGCTCAATGGCAAGAACTTGAATGACTCTAACTCTGTGCGAGCAGATCAGAAGCACCATTTTCAACCCTACCACAAACAAGGGGTGAGAGAAGAAGGATGGATATGACAAGGTGCTAAGTGCTACCCAAGCCACCATCAAGGAAGGTATTTTCTCTGAAGGTGCAGTCACAATTCAAAATATTCCTCATGCTCAACCAAGACCACTGTTATCCATTGAGCACAGGTTCTGTCACGTGCCTGTGGCGCGCGCGACTCGCAGAAAAACTTTCTTATTTTGTTTAGTGTTACGTGTACTTCGCCAATCAATTCTAATTATTTACAACCAACAATCCATTGTCCTCCTTAACTATGGATCCCCTACGCACGGCGCCCAAGCAGTGTCCAAAGAAATCATGCAAAACTTAATACCGGATCCGTAACCGATCGGGCTCAGCATGGCACAGCCACTTCTTTCTCTTATTACTACCATTCACATCCTTTTCCTACAAATGTCGAACAAAAGAGTAGCATATTACTATGACAATGACGTCGGCCTCTACACCTACAGCACAAGCCACCCCATGAAACCTCACCGAATGCGCATTACTCACGATCTCATTTCTGCCTACGGCATGCTTGACAAGATGCATGTCTTGGTATTTTTCTGTCCTCTTGAGGCTTGTTATAAACCATACTAACGGATTGTCTTACAGAAACCTAAACGGGCTTCACCTGAAACTATGGCCTCGTTCCATACCGATGAATACGTACATTTTCTGAAGAGAGTCACTCCGGAGACGCACTCCCAGCTCACTTACAATCAGACGAGATGTCAGTCTTTTGATTGATTGGTGTGTGAATGGATGCTGATATTTGTTTCAGTCCTCACAATAGAGGATAACCCAACGTTTGAGGGCCTATTTGAATTCTGTTCCATCTCTGCAGGGGGTTCTGTAGGTGCGTCGATCTTTCATTTGTCGCAGCTGTTCTATCATTTACATCGGCGACGTTGCAAAGGGGCTTCTCAACGGATTGCCTCTGGCGAGGCAGACATTGCGATCAACTGGGCGGGTGGTCTTCACCACGCTAAGAAACGCGAAGCTTCTGGGTTCTGTTATGTAAACGACATCGTCCTCGGTATACTGGAATTATTACGCACGTACACGCGAGTTCTTTATGTCGACATCGACTGTCACCATGGGGATGGTGTGGAAGAGGCATTTTACACGACAGATAGGGTAATGACATGCAGTATTCATAAATTTGGAGATTTCTTTCCGGGGACGGGCACACAGCGAGATTTGGGCAAAGGGAAGGGAAAAGGGTATGCGGTCAACATCCCACTGAAAGATGGTGTTACGGACGAATCGTTCAGAAGTATTTTTGATCCCGTGAGTAACGATGACCTCGCAGCTTATTGCACACCATGAGTTCCTACCTAGGTCATAGGAAAAATCCTCGACGTTTATCGGCCGTCCGTTGTCGTACTACAATGCGGAGCTGATTCGTTAGCGGGCGATAAACTTGGATGCTTCAACCTTACGATGGAGGGACATGCATACTGTGTCCAATACTTCCGGAAAGCGAACCTACCTCTCATTTTGCTTGGAGGTGGAGGGTATACTGTCAAGAACGTTGCACGGGCATGGACGTATGAGACTGCATGTGCATTGGGCATCGAAGACAAGTTAAATGTCAACTTGCCATGGACGGAGTACTTTGATTGGTTTGGCCCGCGATATCGGTTAGAAGTGTCTGAGAATAACATGGTCGATTTAAATATAAAGGACGGAGTGCTGGATCAGGTTCGGTAAATGCCCCATCCTTGATGTTGTGTATTTGTCTGTTTAAACTTTTCTTTACTCAGGACAAAGGCGTTGAAGCAGTTGAATGAATTGCAGTCTGCACCGTCTGTGGGCATGCATGATGTACCGCGTGAGAGTGTGGGTGAGCATCTAGGATTTGCGAAGGACGAAGAGGAAGGACGAGATTCATTAGACGCAAGTGTTGCGCGTGAGTCACACCACGTGTCCTGTCGAATTCTCATGCCACTAACTCCAATTTGATTAGAACATGCCAGATTTGTCTATAACTTGCAAGAAGCAGAGACACGTTCCGAAGACTCAGATGACCCGGACGGCTACCGCTGGGACTCTGACAACTCTATTGCATCTTCATCCCGAAGACGCCATGCGCCTAAAGCATCCAAGAAGCGAATGAGCATTATGACCAATCAGTACTACGACATCCCGTCGTACGAGAATGGATTTGAGTATGCCATCCCTGACAAGCCCGAAAGCCAAAGACGTTTTTTCCAAAGCGTCGCACGATGGGATACTCGGTATCAGAGGGTGGTCGTTCCTGGACGCGAGGTATCACCAATACCCAAAAGCCTTTATTCTCGACATGAACCCCGATCTGCCGTTGTAACTTCCGGGGCTCGATATTTTGATGATGAAGAGCTTGGTGATGAAGAGGAAGAAGACGTCGGGAGTATGGAGGACGATGAGGAAGCGACCTCGGATACACCAGAGACTGAATCCGGCGATGTTGATGAAATATTGTCATGTTAGAGTAGCGATAACTATTATGTACCACGCATCTCGAGTATTACTTATTATTTACAACAATCATGCTAAACTTATCTTCAAGTGCATTCATACATACAATTATATTTTGTATAAAGTGATGGAAATTAGTATGCACCTAGATATCAAACGGCAGCATGGTAATCAAGAAGTTACTTGCGTGCGCGCCAAGACTGGCGGATGGTGATCACCATATGCCAGGCTGTCCTAGCATCTGACCGCCAAGAGCTGTGCAACGAAATGGGTGGTAAAAATATGTCTGGGATGGTTACGTGGGTGAAAGAATCAGAGCAATGTTTGGTGCTCAATGTGACAAAGTTCATCGTATATCGCGTAGGCCTACGCATCCGAGTCCGACACTTGTCCATCTTTCTCTTGTATCAACGACCTCCACGTTTATAAAGGCTAAGGCTCAAGACAGAAATGAATTTATCACTGTGATTCGTTTTACCAGCCAGGCCTGTCGAGCCGATCTGCTGAAAGAGTTGTATATGTTTTAGGACAAAGTTCTCGCGGGCCCAAGCAAGCAAACCTGTAACTTAAGGCGAGAGACAAGACTTTTTTCACTTTGCTGAGAAGTCAAGAACTTTAGATTCATGAACACTTGGCTAGAATAGTGTTCTTATATTGACCCAGCTCTTCTAGAGTTTCATGGCTATCGTTGATTAGGAATGAAATGCAGTTCAGCTATGAAGAACAACCAGTAATCTTTGCCTCTTACCGTACAGCGGCACCAAACTCATGGCTTTGGCCCAAGCATCATCCAATAACTTGAGAGCATCGTAAGCCGTCCTATGACACATTGCGAGGACTCAAGCACGTACGAATCTTTGATATTCAAGTTAATAGCGTCTACCTGTCCGATATTACTCACGCCTAACAGGACTCCATCATCAGGACCGAGTGCGCTATGATGCTGCAGCCATCTTTGCGCCACTTCTGCCAACCTGATACCATGTTTATTCTGAACAATTAACGAGCAATGAACTTAGTTAGAGAGCAGGTAGACGTCAGGGTGCTTTACTCACCTGACACCGCAACGTCCTTAACGCAGGTATTGTCTGGGGACCATTTCTCGACAAAACTCCTGGATTTTACGCTGCTGACGATGAAGAGTTCGAGATGCCATCGACTAAGTGTATGCAATTAATCTCTTTCAACGAACATATAAAGTAATTAAACTCTGAAATCCAAACGCTACCCAATGCAACAAACATTTAGACGCAAATTTATTGACCAAACAGTGAAGTCGGGCTGCTTTCGTGCCAATCAACATCAGCAGGAGCCTTAACCTCCCACTCACTCTGAACCGTAATGCTCACTCCTGCATCAACCTTCCACATAAACTCAAATCTCCCCTCCTTCTCACCACCCTTCCCATCGACAAGCGAGGACCATCTGACTTTCAGTCCATCTTTCAGCTTCTTCAAATCCACCACCTGTCCGTCTTTAGCGTTCACAAGCCCGTCTGGCTTCCTAAGGTGAACTTTGACGCGCTTGTCCTGCGAGATCGGTATGACATCACGAATGATAATTTCCGACAAAGGGAAACGGTGTTTGTTATGGATGGTTGTAGTGTTCGTGTAAATTGTTGTGTTGGAGACTTCAGCGAAGGTACCACCACTGTTACGAACGGTTTTGAAGGAGCGGCTGTAGGAGAGACGAGTTGCGGGGTCGGCGCCCAGCGTACAGTCGAACGTGTCTGACGGATTGATGTCCTGATATGCATAATACTGAGCATTCTGAAAGATCAACAGGTCAGAAAAATAACACACCTGGATCAAGGTCTTTGACACGTAACTGTCGTCCAAGAATACGCTGACAGGCCCAGGCAGCAATCTAAATTCACTGGTGTTTTTGACTTCACACTGTATAACAAAAATTGGCATCAAAATAAGAGAAGTATAGCAAATATTTTAAAGTCGAAGCCTACCTGCAAGTAGACCCGTGCCTCAATTTTCGGACAGCAAACATGCGTGACCTTGGATTCAAAGCTCAAAACAGCGATGGAAACCTGATGCGCTACTCCATCACTCGGGATAGTCGATTCCCCTTCAACAGCATAGGTCGCTGATAGAGGGCTTTCAGTAACTATAGTCGTAGGCTCAGAGAACGGGCCTGGACTAGTGATCTCCTCAAACGAGGACAGAGTATCATCTTCAGGCTGTGATAAAACGGCGGCATGTACAGCTGCGGTAGGTGGGATAGAAGCCCCGAAAGAAGAACCTCCAAAAGCACCGCCAGAAGTTGACCCGCCCCCGAAGGCATTTGAATACGGCGCCCCTCCGAAAAGAGCCCCACCCGCTGATGCTGGTGTTACTCCAAATAAACCAGAAGAAGCGGGTGGGGCACCAAATGCTCCAAAGCCAGCAGCCGGAGCCGGCGGAGTAGCTAACTGACTAAACAGCGACTGTTGCTGTTGCTGCTGCTGCTGTGGTTGACCAAAGGCATTCGGTGGCCCAGCAAACTTCGCGAAACCGACGTTCGCATTATTCATGAGACCAATGCTGGCATTGTTCACGAAACCGTTGTTGGTATTGCTTAACAATGGGTTTTTCTGCCCGAACAACCCATGCGGTTTTCCAAGATCTATTTTGGACATACGAAGGTGAGGCACGCTTTTCGCAAACATATCGGAAGCGACTGTGCTCAGCATGAGCGCCGAGTTCTTCCAGTCTTCGCCTAAGGATAAATGGTTAGTTACTTTCGTCAAGTACAACATCGAGAATAGGACATCACCTGTGCTCTGTTGAATGCGTGCCCGATAGTGGAGAGAGATGACGGAGGATGGCTTTCCGTTTTCCGTAGAGGCATGCAATTCATACGTTGGATGCCAGCTCACGCCACTGACGACTAAAACATCCCGCTTATCAGCGCCAAAAAAATGAGTTAATGTCAAAGAAATATATCTTACTATAAGTCAGTTTCATTTCTACTTTGCTATCCTCGGATGCAACGACCACGATCGTGGCTTGCCCATTAGCCTCCCCGATCTTCAAGGCTACCTTGGCAGACTCTCTCTCAATCATCCTGTTAACCTCCAAAATATTCTTATCGATCTCAGTGACAGCTTTCAGGTTCTCTCTCCCCTTATCCACGAAGGTTTTCAGAAAGTCAATCATCGCGGTAGGGGTAACATGTTCGCCGTTGAGCGTCTTGGCGTATGTCACTAGCAAATCGGCCTCATGCTCCATGACGCGCTTCTCGCTCTCGAAGTGCAGTTTCTTAACATTTAATCGTCGTATAATTTCCGACGAGCTGTCAGAAGAAAGATCTGCGCCTTGTTTTTTCTCGATGGTACAGACTACAT
>KN833025.1:259644-277836 GCA_000827315.1 Piloderma croceum F 1598 | reverse complement strand
CTTGACTTTCTTGTTCAAATATTGTTCCGCTGTCTCGCGCATGTTAGTGAGGACCATCGACGACAGCTCCTCTGCAGACTGCAGATCATTTCAGTAACTTAAACCACCGTATCCGAGAGTGCTCACAAATGGCTGCTCCTTGCCGTCATTGCCAACCTTCACAGCTGGCAATCCGCGAGCCTTTCGGAAAATAGCAAACAGCCTGCAAATGCGATCAGATATGGCCTCGCGCTGCGGAGAGGACAGACTTACCAGTATGCCACATCCTCCTTGACCCTCCATGTCCCATAATTTTTGACCAATGGGCCATTAAACGCAAATACGGTGTCCGAGTTGACACAGTCTATTGTTTGGCAGGTAAGGCCAGCCCACTCTCTAGAAGTTGTCCGTGCACCCTCCATATTCTCAACCACACGGGATGTCTTGCTATGCGTAATTGATGCATGCAAATCTGTTGTTGGCCACTTCATGTTGTTTCGTGGAGTGATAGAAGGTTTTTCAAGTGTGCGCCCGAAAAGCAGACGATTGAAGTGATTGACCAGAAATAAGCAGATAGGTGGGCTTGGAAATGACTGATGTAATGTTTGCTGACGTCCGTGAGAGACGATTCAGTAAAATATTGGCTAATGTCGTCAAGAGCAAAAGGATCGGTGTGGTGCATGAGATCAAAAGCCTAAAGTCGGAATTGTGATCGAGTTCAATCGGCTTTCAGTTGCAAGCTGCTCATTGCATCCTGCGTTGTCTACCATTAACTTGATGCCCAGCTTTGCAACTGATGATGCATGAAAAGAAATGCTGAAGATGAAAGCACATAGAAGCAGTCGTATGCGTGAGGCGAATGAGGTTAATATGTATGATTTAAGAGATGCGAGATACTTAGTCAAGCAGTAGTATGAATGAGGCGGATGAGGTTAATATGTATGATTTAAGAGATGCGAGATAATCGAGCAGCAGTATGAGTGAGGCAGACGAGGTATGTATGATTTAAGAGATGCGAGATACTTGAGCAGGCGAACGAGGTTAATATGTATGATTTAAGAGATGCGAGATACTTATCCTAGTCAAGCAGTAGTACAAACAAGGCAAACGAGGTTAATATGTATGATTTAAGAGATGCGAGATACTTATCCTAGTCAAGCAGTAGTACAAACAAGGCAAATGAGGTTAATATGTATGATTTAAGAGATGCGAGATACCTATCCTAGTCAAGCAGTAGTACAAACGAGGCAAACGAGGTTAATATGTATGATTTAAGAGATGCGAGATACTTACACTACTCGAGTTCATGAAATGTGTAAAGGGTGAGGATGCGAAGGAGCTGGGGCATTGTGAATAGCAGCGATGATTTCTGTTCGGCACCTGTGGGATGAGGTTTGACCAGCCCTGAACACCTTTCAAGCTCCGCTTCAAATATGGTATATAACCTCTGGCGCATTTCCTGCCTCTTCATTCCGCTCTTTCCCTCACTTCTCTCGTTTCCCCTCTTCCCTCTGCTTGGCCTTATGGCTGCGGTATTGTCTCGACTTCGTGAGTAGCTTATTTGATGTGCCCTCTGTCATGCTAATATCTGTGATAGTCACTGGTTGTTCTCGCCCTGCCTGCCCAGCATCGGGGAATGTTTGTGGTATGTTATTCATTCCAACAAGTCTTTACTAGTTGCTCACTCATTGTTGGTGTGCAGTGTCGTCAATTTGACGCGTCATGCTGTTGGAGTGCCATAGTGTAAGTCCACAGCCCCTTCATATGCGTTGTGTTTCTGACCAAGTATCATTTCAGTGTAGTGTGGATACGACGTTGACACGTCATGCCGTTGGAGTGCCATAGTGTAAGTCCACAGCCCCTTCATACGTGTCGTGTTTCTGACCAAGTATCATTTCAGTGTAGTGCGGATACAACGCTTCTCGCTACTTGCGCGGAGCGTTTTGTGCGCAGAGTGAGGGCGTTACGTTGTTGGGATGGACTGTGAATAAATCATTTTTTTAATTTTAATCATGAGATCGGGTGCATGCATGTATGGCTTTACGCTCGTCTGTGACGCGATCAGCTCAAATGGGGAAACTATGTTGGATCGCAACAGGATCACCTGCGATACCGAAATTATGCGTGTTTGTCAAGCGATGCTAGGGCGAGCGGGGAAAATAATGTTCGCGCAATTTTTGTATTATTAACATGAGCCATGTACGGCGACGTTACACTTCTATATATTAACATCATTGATGACATTTGACAGGAACAGTGCTGGCATTGATATATGCTGCGGATTTCTCGCCGCAGCACCTCGCTCGCTCGCTTTTATGTTGAATGTTCATCACGACTACTTGATAAAAACCACGGATATGAATACCGCAGCACGTCGCTCGATGCCACAGTGAACATTTATCAACATCTGGTGTTTCGATCCTGATTCTTTACCCCATATCATCATCTTGCTGGCGACACATCATTGTGCATGACCGCTATCATCTTTATCTCTTTCCCATTGGCCAATTCCACACCACTTGTACTCCTGCGCAGTACATCACAGGTCAACAAACTGGAGTCTTGCGCCATCTCGCCCTATATAAGATGTACAGTGGAACAGTTGAATACCCACCAGGAATATGGCTTCCACTTCCACTTCCAAACGCAAATGGTTTACAAAGAATCCGCAGGCAGCGTCGTATGAGATTGTTCACCATTCTCACCTGAGCACCGTGCAACCATCTGCAACATCTCGCACCGTCACCTTCGACCGCAATCCCTCTGGACGCCTTGGTCAATATACTGAGATTGCAGAGGTCGAAATCTCGGCCGAAGACTTGGCTGCTCTAGCGCAAGACCTGGAGTTTTCGTCATTACCTGATGACGAGACTCTGAATTACGAGTTTTTTGAACAAACGGTACAAGCAGATGACAAGGAGGATGAGCCTGTCGTTCATCGTGTGCCAGCAAAAGATAAGAACAAAGTCAAACCGGTATGGCTCCATCATGATATTATGAGATGTTCACTAATACAAAGACCCTTTATTGTCAGAACATTTTCGCGGATTGGTTGCCGTTTCGTGATACGCACGTTCACGAGTTAACGCGACACGAGGGATGGGCCGACTTGTTGAAACGGTGCATCCAGTGTTTGCAAGCAGATGCTGCATACAAATGTGATGATTGTTTTGGACCTACGGTTCATTGCCGTGGTTGCGTTGTTTCCGTACATGCGCGACTTCCATTCCATCGTATCAAAGTGAGTTGGTTTATTTCATACTCAGCCAGCCAGCCAGAAATCTGACTTCAAGTACCACAGCATTGGAATGGCACCTTCTGGCAAGCAGTTTGGCTCATTGACCTCGGACTACGCGTACAGCTCGGACATAACGGCGGGTCTTGTGCGGCTCCACTCATGTTCGAAGCA
Source organism: Piloderma croceum F 1598 (assembly GCA_000827315.1). NCBI lineage: Eukaryota > Fungi > Basidiomycota > Agaricomycetes > Atheliales > Atheliaceae > Piloderma > Piloderma croceum. Next base: position 274,448 of record KN833025.1, on the reverse strand, counting down.
CCACTCACGGTTTACCATACTAACGGTGCACATTCGGTCAACGTCTCGTACTGCCAATGTAATGAACCAGCTGGCGGTTATCTCTTCGCTAACCAGCTCCTTTGGTCGTCATGGTTTCCTGCAAGTCTTACTCGTCCAAGGACCGCTTTCACATTCGCGGTTCTCAAACACTTCCATCATCTCACTCTACAGGGCAAGACAACGGCTTATGACTTTTACAACTCTCTGGTGCATGAAACGGACAATACTGGTCTTGAACCGCCCCCTGTAAGTTCTTTGCTTCTATTGCATATGTAATCAGTTAGCTAATTCAAAGTATACAGAAACGGTACAACGAGTTCATGATGGTAATGCGGTGGTGGAGACATATCAAAATGTTGAAACGCGCAGGTCGAGGTCATGATCCGGCGGGTGTGGCAGCCACAACGCAAGGCTCGCTAGCCGTCGAATGTCCCGCTTGTCCACATGAAGGCCGCAACCTTCCGGAGAATTGGAGACGGGCGCCGTTGGCAATCGCGTGCGTATATCATTTGTTTATCTGACAGAGCTTGCGCTGACTTGACATGTTAGTTGGCTATATACCCTTTACCTCGCAATGGATGCTAACTTCCGCTTGAAGTTGCGAAACTGGCACATCAAGAATGATCCTGAACTCGGCCCTGGATGGGCTTACTGTGTTCATGAGAAGAACTACCAAAATGAAATGGATCAATACGGTGACCAACAAGAAGTAAGTTTCAGATACCCTGTAGCCTTGTTTTCGGACATTGCTGACTTTCACTACAGATTAGTAACTGTGATTCCGGCCTGCACGCCATTGATCACGCCAATACTTGATTCTCAAAAAATTGCATTGTTAACGGAGTAGGGAACGTTGTATGTGCTCGTCATACTTTCGTTGGGAAGACGAGTGCCGGGGATCTCAAAAAGGGAGAGAAGTCAGTTGATTCTTGAGTCTATATCCTTTCGGATGATTGATTGATTTGGTGTACAGATATTGTAGTATGGACTATGTATTACTGTCAACACTCATCAATGTAGCCGTCGCGTCATTGGTGGTATCATATGACATCGCGTGTCAGTGGAGTATCAACCTCCAAACTCGTATCAGCCAGTTTCCCCCCCCCCATGCATTTCAATCTCACCGACATCTCATTCACCACCGTAATCCCCAAATTTCATATCCTTGGACATGGCAAGAAATGTCAGAGTGTATGGTCTCTCAATTTTTACCGTTGGATGGGCAGAACAGATGGTGAAGGAGTAGAGCGCGAATGGTCGCATATCAATCCTGTCGCGATGAGTACAAAGGTTATGGGGCCTGGTGCTCGTCATGACACCCTGGATGATCACTGGGGTGCATGGAATTGGCGGAAGGTTGTATCAATGGGTGCGTACTCTTGCATGGAATCAATGCCTTGCACTGACACAATCATTTCCCTAGGGCGTCATCTTCACACATAGCTCAAGGAAGCAATACCAATGAGCAAAAAACACAGTGCGCTTTTCAATGCACTATCAGCTACCTTTCCGGCGGAGACAATTGTGGAATGGACGCAGATGGTTGATGATTGGCAGGATGACACATCGCGGCCCAATCCTTTTGAGGAGACGGTGCTGGGTATGTGCTCTCTATGCCTCAAATTGATGCTGTCTGTTGCTGACTTGTTCACAGAAACAACTCGGGCTGATGTTGAACGCGAGCTTCTGGCTGAAGAGCAAGCACAAGGAGCTCATGCCTTTGCCGAAGCGGGGTCTGTGCACGAAACCACGGCCAGCAAATTTTTAAGTATCGGACTTGACCTTGAAAACCAACAGTAAGTTTGTGACGGATGTCTGATCTAATGTGATTTGCTGACCACTTGAACTTTACAGACGCGCTTTATTAGTGAAAGCAAAGCAGCTCAAACGGGGCCAAGGGCTCTATGAAGAGGGTGCAATGGAACGGTGCCGTGCTACGCTATGTGATCGTATTGAAACGTGGCGCTCAGTACAAACACTCTACATGCCCGGGGTTACCCAACTGCGCCAGATCAATAGCACACGCACTGACGCCATGCCCACAGAACAAGACTCCGAGATGCCAGAGTCAATTCATTTGTGGCTCCTGTCATCCCTCCCCCCTGGCCTTCGCGAAACTGGCTGTGTAGACGGACTTGTGGAGAAAGAACGCCGTCTGCGGCTCGCTGAAGCTGATGATGCTTTAGTTGCACTCCGTCGACAACTTCGTATCACAACTGGTATATTCAACTATAAGAAAACTCATGTCTCGGGGACTGGCCAAAAGTCCAACACTCGCGCGCGTACACTGCTTTCGCAGCTCACCACCAAGACGAAAATGTTCGCCGATCACTATTGAGCTGCACGAAAAGCTCTCAGCATCCTTGATCCCAGCGGAGACTGGCAACACCGACTCCTCTCCCTCCGTCCAGAGGACATTCGTGGGCCCACGAGGCTAGATGATGACGAGAGTGAAGGTAGACGGGAGCTCACATGGATATGGGTGACGGGAAGGACAACACAAGTGTCTGCCAATGACGGTGACAAGTTCAAGATTGCAGAAGGTATGTCAGCTGACTGTGTATTCTTCACCACGCTTATAATGGTCTCCAGGGATGCGTGTTGAGTGGGCGAAGTCTCACACAAGGGCAAACCGATGGCGTGAGGAAGTTCTTCTTCTTACAGAAGAAATGCGGCGCGTCATAGCCTACCTTGAATGGAAGGCCTTGTGGTGGCATACTCAGGGTTCGCGCCATAATAGTTTGCGTGCTGACATTACAGATGGCCTGACAGCATATGCACATCGGCAAGGGAACCTCATGCACAGGCTTGCGGAAAGCTTTGCTGCATTGTGGTACCCTGAACTTATGGCGGAGAGTATCAGGATCGAGTGGCCGGATCGCTATGTCACATATGCACAGGCACATCCCCCGAAGTTCCGTGCATCACGCCGCAAACCTGTGTCATCAGAAGCTGCACCCGAGCGGGAAGATTCTGGGTCTGATGGGTCTGACAATGAGGAGGAGGAGAGTGGGTATAGTAGCCTGGAAGGTGATGACGCGGATGTCTCTCCCTACAAATAGCATTCTGTCATATTGACCATCGGAATGGACACTCTTATGCAGCCTTTTTTATTTTGTCATTCTACTATCTGTTTCATTGATTTAGCATTTCCTGTGGGCTCAGCGGGCTCAGCTGCATACTCTATGGACCCCCTGCTTTGTATATAACCTGATGCTATGTAACCCGATGCCCCAAAAGTGCTGGCGGGACTGTCAGCTGTAATGGCGGGATATTACCTGATTTGGAGCTGGCGGGAATGGCGCAACCCTATCCATATTCATACCGTGAGACAATTGTATTATAAGCCGTAGCTGGCGGCGGATGGCTGAAGGAAAATGAAGTAAAACATTTGGTAGAAGTAAAACTGAAGTAAAAAGTGAAACTGAAGTAATACTTGACCAAAAGAGTGAAACCAGGCAGTATAACTGCCATGAAGTACAACTTTACAGCATTATATACACTTCACCTTTGTAGCAGCTACAGCTGAAAGTATTACTAAACTTGCTGGCATGACTCTGAGACCGGCGCACATGCTGACCAGAGTCAAGGTTATTGGCAGGTGCAGTACATCTGACATAGCTTGTCAGCGAGGCATCAAGTCAACACAAAAGAACACATACTTCGTGCACCAACCTTGACCAGTGCAGGCGAGCAGCGCCTGCTCTGGATAGTCTGCAATATAAGGACCTAGCCCGTAGATAACCCTCCTGAAGTGGCCATCCGGAAAAACGCACGACCTCGGGAGTTGTCATTCCAGGTTTGAGTGATTCAAGTATTTTGGCAAGTGATGAATGTAGAAGTTGACGGCGGAATTTGCGAAAGCTGGCGTCATCACGAAATTCGTGAGTTGCTAGATGAGATACATGTGTGTCAGCAAATGATAATATAACTAGATATGAGGCTCACTTTTAGGGATAGCGAGGAAACCAAGGAGCACAACGCCATTATGATGTGCTCATCGCATGTTATTGTGTATGTTACCGATGGAGAGATAAAGGGGCCAGTATTCATTGTGTCCTGTAGCTACAGATACGGTAGTTTTGTCGCTACCGAGAATTATTGGGAAAAAGACCGAGCCGTGCGTTTCGAGATCCTCAGCAATTACGTCCTAACAAACAATCAGCATGAGTTAAAAATGATGATACTGCAGACTTACTGCCTGTTTCCAGGCCCAATTCCCAGACATGAAATTGCAGAAGCGATGAGTTCCATCGGCAGTGTGTTCTTGAAGTGGTGCGAGATCGAAATCAGATTTAAAATCAGGGTTAGACAATATATTATGGACTAGAGTGCGTGGATCCCGGAACCACACATCGTAATCAGCTTCCATCCACGAGGGAACATTACCCTCAGGTCGGATTCCGTTATACTGCAAACTAAAAGATTCCCAGGGAACGTCGCCAAGAGGAGTAGAGTCGATGGTGTTGTACATGTCCGTGGTATTGGAAAATGGTGGTGCGTCATTGTGGATGGCGAGAGATGCAGCCCAAAGGGCGAGAAGATAGTTGATATCCCCAGCAGACATCTGATTACGACGGTATAAGAAATCGGCAACTTCGAATTCAAGACGATTGTTGTATGGCATCCAGTTGTCAGGTCCCCGATCTGAATCATGTGGAGGAGGTGGCGCGTCAGGTGGTATGTAAGTGCCATCCTTGTTGCAGATCCGCCCTACAATAAGCAGCCAATGTTAGTATATATATTCAAAAAATTATATCGAGAGACTTACCATCAAGCTTGGGATGATAAGCATGAGTGACACGTGGAGGGTCAGGAACATGCTGGTTGTGCGCATGGCCCCCAGGTGGCGAGTTCCGGTTCAATTCTTCAACATAGGACCCAGGTGGTGCGTAATCCGAGTCGGGAATAGGATGATCAACATCCACATCATAGCCAGCATTAGATCCTTCACGTGAAGGAGGAGCGTTGGATGGAATTGGACTTTGGACCCGTTCGTGGTATGATTCATTAGAAGATGGCTGTTGCGAAGGTGGTGGTGACGATGATGGTGACGGCTCATGTGGCTTAAGTCCTTGGAAATCATGCTTTGTGCGTATGTGTTTGTTGCGTCCACCTTTGCTGCGAAAATGTCGAGGACAATAGGGACAAGGAAGTGTAGGGGGAGGAGAACCAAGTGTATGAGCCTTGCGAATTCGCAGATTTCGACTTGGTAGCATTATGAGATGATAAGGTAGGAGGTAAAGGCGAAGAAGAGCAGCGAGCGAGAAGGAGAGAGAGATACAGTAAAATGTGCTGAGGCAGGCAGGAAATGGCGTGGTAAAGTCCAAACTTGTGAAAATCTGTGCAAGTCCGAAATCGTACGTTAGCCTTATACCACTTCGCTAGCAGAAAATTTTACACATACCGTCTTAAACTCCACCTCACGTCTCTCAACCTCGTCACCATGCCTAATACCTCTGTCCCTCCACGTCAGATTGTGACACGGGCAAGTAATAAGACAACTCACCCAGGAAATGCTGTCAAGACGACAAAACGTCGAACCGCAGCCGAGGTCGAAGAAGAGCGTGCAGCGAAAGCTCAAGCCAAGGCAGCTCGTGAGGAGGCCAGGCAACAGAGCATCAACCGTGCAGCCGAATTTGAGCGCGCTGACATGGCCAACGAAAACCTGGTCGACGCTACCCTTCGCCCACCATTCACTCCAAAACAACCTCAATACCAAACCCACTCCGACCTCACTCCCCTCGCAGAGACAAGCGATGTCGACATGTCAGACGACTTCGAAAAGGCCTCATTTGTACCGCCCGCCTCTGAACACTTGGACACTGTAGACGAGTCGGCTGGTGAAAGTGACACGCCCCGTCCTGCCAAAAAAATGAAAGCCGAGCCCAAGAAGGTAGTGGCGAAAACAGCGGCGACGAAGAAGGCAGCAGTGAAAAAGGTTGACAAGAAAATGAAAGCTGACGAGTCAGATATCGAGATAGTAGACTCCGATGCAGAGCCGCAGCCACCTCAGGAGCCCAAGCCAAAGAAAGTAAAACCACGCATGCGGGACGAGATCGAAAAGAAGATCAAGGAGAACAAGAACCAGGGGAGTAAATATGCTGATATGGTGAAGTCGATGTCGGGTAACCGAGTGGAGGAACCAGCGGCACCCAAGGGCCCCTCAGGGCCCCAGGCCACTGTTGTGGGGGGAAAGAAGTTGAAGAGGGAGGGGGCGATAGCCGACATCAGCACGTTTGGCATGGAGATAACGGCAACTGAACCCGATCAGGCGTTGAATTCGAAACAGAACAAGCTGGCTGCCAAAACGTAAGTTGACTCCTTCGTACTCCCATGCCCTCATTTCTAACACTCGATGAATCCACATTATTTTATTGGACACTTAGCGACTCCTATCTTGACAAGAAGAGGAAGCACAGCTCTGTAATCAGTGAATGGGCCTCGACAATCCCTAGTAATGCAAAGCCTCCCTCGCAAGCTCCGAGTCATGTCATAGCAACCACTTCCAGCCGTCCTAAGTCCATTGTCCCGTCGCTTACAAGCGGTTCCAGTCGCTCATCTGCACCCTCCGTTCTTACTAATAACGTCAGAATTGTCAGTCATAGCGCGCTGCTGAACTCAGCTAAAGTAAAAGCCGAACCGACACCTGACATTACTATATTCTCCGATGGCGGTCTTTCTGATGCTGATGAAATCAAAGGTGAAGAACGGGAGGCTGCAATTAAGAGCCCTCCAAAAGGGAAGAAGCGAGTCACCAGCGAAGTACATAAGTTTCTTTTGTTGTTATATTATAATTACTTAATTGTTATCTCCAATCTAGCAACTCGTAGTTCGAAAGACAAGTGATATGAAAGCGTGAAAGGAAGAGCTTCCCGACTGGATCGATACACGATGGTTCCGCCATACATTTGTCACCACGTATATGGCCTTCGTTGGTCAAACCGCTGACCCTTGGGATGTGCCTATTAAGCAGGCAGTCGAGGTGATGCAAAAGATTTGGGACGCCACGAATGGCCACGAATACGAGATTATGGCATCTAGCGCGGTCTGTCAAAAGGTATGTGATTGATTTGTTTTTAGAACGATTTTAATATTTGTGTTTCAGGCTATTCAGCGCCTCGCTGATTCATGGCGAAACGCTGTCGGTTCCACTGGCATTTCAAATGTCCAGTCTTTCTGTGACTCGCAAGAAGTCTTACGAGATTCGGATTCAGAATGTCAAGCATTCGCCAACTATTACCTCGAAGATCTTCGCTTTTTGTACAAGGACTCCGATCATGATGACAAAATGGTATGTAAATCCGTGTGTTATCCTATGTGCATTTAACAATAGCATGATCCCATTTAGAAATGGAAGGGGCTCTTCCGCAGTCCCTTCGTCCTTCAAACTTTTGCCGCACACCTCGCAGCTATTGAAGGTTCCCAGAAGATTCTCGGTCTCCATGATCCTGAAAAGCCAACTCCTTCGCCTATTGGTGCTTTGGGCCTGGCTGCCGCAGCGGTAAGTGGTATACATCATACTCACATGATTTCTCTGACTGTTGTTAGGTGGAGAGGGCACTAACTCTAATCGCAACTGGCACACTGACAGTTGAGATGGCCCGTGCTGCTAGAGGCAGGACAATAACCCTCCCTAGGACTCTCAATTTCTCTACCGGCAAGGATTCCATGCGTCAGACGGGTTTCAGTGACGCCTCTTGGGGCAAAGCCACCCGTAATTATACTAAATCAGCACGCAAACTTACAAAGGCCAAGTTCAATGTTATCATCAAGGAAGCCCAAGAATTTGTGAAGCCCACTCGGACTCGGAACAAGACTACCGACGCTACGGAAGTGATCGATGTTGACGAGGGTGATGAACGGGCATTCCTCGTTGATAACTCTGATTCAGACTGTAAGTAAATTTATTTCTCTTTCTTGCCTGACTAACGTGATCCTTCAGAATTGGCATCATGCCTTGCAATGCTATACACAGATCCCCGCTCCTTCCTCTAGCTTGTTTCATTCCATCTTCTTGCCGTTATCGAGCTGGATTCAACTCCGGCTCATCATGCTTGACCTACTTGGACTCTTGGACCTGCTTACTATACCCCTTCCGCTTTATTTCCCCACTTTCCCTACTTTTTTCCTCCGCTTTCTCTGCTTTACTATTGCTTAACGGACACTTGAGATGCTTAGGACATTCTTATCACACTTGGATTTGCTTTCTCCGCTCCTTCATGCTTAACTCTTTCGGCTTTTTTGCTCTGCTTTTTTTACTATTGCTTAACGAACACTTAACATGTTTAGGACGGACTTATCACAATCAGACTTACTTTTTTTGGCTCTTTCCACTTGTTGCCTGCATCCCGGCTCCGCGTTTCCGCTTTTCCATCGCTTAAGGATCACTTAGCATGCTTAGCACATTATTTACTTGCAATACACTCTTTTACACCCTTTGCATCACTTAAACCGCTTAGAGTTTTGGACCATTTGGCTCGAGACTAACTTAAAATATTGCTTAGATTTGCGCTTAGCCCAAGTCCAGAATAAGTCGGACAATAAGCCATGAATAAGTCAAATTCATAGGAAGACTTGACTTATTCTAAGCACGGTCAGGCTTAGCAACCTCTGACTTAATGTTGCTTAGAAATGTCGTTAAGCTGTGGTAAGCACCCTTAAGCGCTAATAAGAAAATTCTAGATTTTCCTGATGAGGATGACTATCGGTTGATTCATTGATACCGAAAGAGGAAAGATCAGACGAAAAGACATGTTTCCTATGGGCGACAAGGTGAGAAGTAGGTGTTTCCGTAATACGGCCTACTGCTGACCTTTGCTATATTATTCAGAGCTCACGTTATGTGGCGGGCTGTTTCTTTACTGATAGCACCGGGATCTTTGAGGCTCATCCCGACCCTGATTCACGGTGGGAACGAATGGCGACGACAAGACTGTGACGTCTACCCTGCAAGCTGCTGTCAATTCCGAAAAAAGAAGTCAATGGCCTTATCCTAGTGCGCCTACAAAGAGTGATGGAGGTACCGCTTAGCTTAATGCTTTTGCTTATTTGAGTTAGATTTGGAGCCTCCCTAAATTGATCCTTGTATACTCTACCGAGGGGATAGCAACTTTACAACCTGTTCTCGTGGACTCAACAGATCCTCCTGCTCTGTCTGTACCTCAAGATCCAAGTACAGGATTTAGACATTGATCAGATCCCGATTGCACCGTTGGGCGAATCATCACTACGACCTCATCTTTTGGTGAGTTCTCATCATTTTTATGCAATGGAAATACTTACTAGGTGATGATAATAAGTCTCCCTACGTTTTGGACAACTTGCAATATACGAGGTTCTGCCTGCGCCGTTACCGCTTGATCTGCCGCGCTTGAGAACGTCTTTCCTCGTGGTGAAATTTGTAAAAGTCGCCTCCCGAGGAGAAGACTGTATTAGTGGAACAGAAGTGTATATCTCGCGCTTTCATACCGTTCGTCACGCCGCCATCGCATGGGACTGAATACATTGGTATGTTTTTGACGGGAGACCGACCAAATTGGATCTTGGCGAGCAACAAAAGCGGTGTCAGGGTTATTCTCTCTGGACACACCGTCGTATACTCGTTCACAACATGTTCCCTTTGGGAATCGAAGGGTGACTTCTCTATACAGATGAAGTAAGTAGCCATAATTGTGAGAGCGTTCATTTCTTATGCATCTATCTAGGGTCCGAGTTTACTTGAATGGATGCCTGATCTGCAATTCAGCATGAAGCTGCCATCGCGCTCTGTTCCTCGCTCTAGACCCTATGCGCATGTCGTCTTCGATCCATCAACATCATTGATCGTGGCAGCGTCGTCACTGCAAGCAGTATTTGCATCCTTCGACAAAGAGGGAAACAAGATCTGGGAGTCAGACTGTGAGCAATCCAATTACCTATTTTTAAAATTTCCATGTATCGAATCCAATCCACAGCACCGAATGTGGCATATCCTCTGTGTGATTGCTCTACCCCTTGAAGTGATATTACCAGACTCATGGATCACCATGGACGGGTAAGCCTTCTACTTACGCCTTTCTTCGGATATTTATCATATATCATTAGGTATGAATTCGCCGGGCGCCCCGAACGAGTTTGTAACAGTGCTGGAGTGTGACTCAAAACACTAAGTACAGAAACTGGGAGCAAGGAATTCATTGCTGTTGGGACAACTATCAATGGCGGTGAAGATCTGGCAGTCAAAGGCGCTGTAAGTGCATGGATTACACTCTGACATTCAACTTGGGTTAACTCAGTAGCTACAGGCCTATGTCTTTGAGTCGGTAGAAGTTGAATTGGAGGAAATTGAGTGCAGGATACAACGTGACATATAAGCAGTAGCAAAAATTAAGTTAGTTCATTTTGAGACCTTCACTCCCACGCCGTATTATACTCTCAACCCAGAAAATTTGTCTCTCCAACAATATCTGAGCTATTGAGAGACCTTAGAACTTCGCCCCGAGGCCTCTGATAATAGCATGGGACCTAAAACCAGTGTATTGAACATATTCCCACGGTTTAACAAAAGTCATGTTAACGCTTGGTTGACGCGATATCTGAATCTGAGGTCCGAAATCCGAAACGCGAAAATCGAAAATCAATCCTGATCCTCCTCGGCAACGGTACGCCAGTGTACTTTGTGGCAGATAGCCTTTTGAAAGCTCCGATGAGCTGCACACGCTGGCGGTGGTATCAGAGATGAAAATGACATCACTTCCGAATCTGTTCTAGGTCTTCATGCATTCCGCATTTCCGACAGGTTCATGATTGCCGCTCAATTGCAACATTGTCGTGAGTCACGAGCCCGCTCAAAAAGGCGTGGTCCGCTCATTTACCTTTTGACATCGTTCAGTTTGACAAGTATTTGGAATTCCGAATTGAGCAATACCGCCGTTCTAGCGCCCACTTCACACTGTTGCCAAGTTGGCAACGACTCCAACACACAATGATGTGGAACGGAGAACTTATGCCTACAGCAAACTAAACCTGTCTGGGGAGATTACCGTCAGGGCCGCCTGTTGGATTACTTACAGCACACCTGCTATAAATAGGTTCTGGACCACGTCGTTGGTTAATGCAGGCGGGTGGTTTTGGCAGTAGGAAATGCGTTCGAGAGTCGGACAACATCTGATAGCGAGACTCTGTGTGACATGTTCGCTGTCAACAATGACATTTTGAAATTTTCAACAGTCTCCCTATGTTTTGTGGGATAGGGATCGAATTGATGGCTGCAGGGAGAGAATTCGTGGCGTATCGGCCGATTCTGAGCAGCCCTGAGACGAGTACAAGGGCAGTCGTGGGAGATCGGCCAAAAATGGGAAAGAGGGACCGACTCAGAGCACAGACAATGTATATCGGCATTGTGCGCACATTGTACGCCCGACCGGTGAACAGATATGGTAGTGACAGTTCCCAAGATGGAACTAGACAGCATCCGATCCGCATCCGGGCTGATTGGATCTCGGGTCAGGACCGAAACAGCACCAGTCCATATCGGTCATCATAGCACACGCTAATCAACTTTGTTTTGCTTATTTGCAAAGCTGATGCCGCCATCCTTCTCCACCAGTTCCTGCCTTGTCATAAGACTCCAGGTGTCTGAGCCCCGACAGTAACGGCCTGCCAATGTAAGTACCCCATAGCCCTATTCTGCCTCCATCCATTCAATAATGCATGTTAGGGAGAAGTTGGCGCGAGAGTTAGCCGTGCGCAGCTCCTCGTCACAAGCATGGTACTCGCATTTCGTGGAGGCCAATCTAAGTGAGTTGGTTTGATGCTCGATCGACTTCACCTTACTCACAGTGTTCAGTGGGCACTACTGCGTTGATGGTTTATGAGTATTTTATCACCCTAGACGACGAAGTGGAGCTTATCTGGAAGTAAGCCATCATCTTCAGTTCTGTCTAATGTTTGGCTTGACCACAATTAACAGGAAACCTAATTCGTCTGTCATCAAATGGTTGTTTCTTTTCATTCGCTATTTTTCGCTGACCTCGCAATTGTACGCTCAAATACCTTCATTCCTCGCCAGCACCACTCACTTTCTTTTTGTCATCTCTACATAGAATCACACAAACCTTGTCCCATGAGCTCTTTAAAACGTTGCCAGTTCCTCGTCACGGTTGTATGGGAATCTACGTATGGCGACTTGTCGCTTGTCAAACCGTGCTTACTGCCGTGGAACTAGTTTTGATTCACCGAGGCGAGTGCCCAACTTTTTGACCCCAGCACAGCAATTATGTTAATTTACGCTTGGGTGTAGTAAATGCTCTATACCAAAACCGTACCTTGATGATATTGTTGGTCTGTTATCTCGGAGCTGAGGCGTTCGCGTTGGGGTTCGATTGTGGTATCTTTTGCCCCCGGTTAGATTTCGGTCCAACGTGCTTGTCAAACCTATCCGTCAATGCTGTGGCTATATACGGGTCTGTGTTCCGTCTCTCTCCGGCTCGCATTGCCCTGCTGATATTTTGGTACGACAGGGCAATAGCGCTGTCTTTTCAGGGCATTATTTTATATCTCACTGTTCGCAAACGTCTCCAGGCTAGACGAGCTGGATTGATCCGGACGCCGCTTCTCACCTTGCTTATACGTGACGGCGCTGTAGCGTTCATCGTGATATTCAGTGAGTACTCCCAAACTGTTTAGTAGTAGGTTGCTCATTTATATGTCCGTAGTCCTCCAGGTTGGGGCAATGACCTATTTGACCATAGAAAGCGGCGTTGCATTCATGCAATAGTATGTGGCGATATACCATCTCACTTGTCTATTAATAACATGTCTACCTAGCTGGCTATTGTCACTCTCTTCATGCGTGGTGAGTGAGGGTATCGAACGGTGTTTGGCTTATGGCTAATGCTTTTCTCAGGGTTGCAGGCTGATACTCAATTTACAAACCCTCGGCTCGCGCGAGGAGGAAGAACGCGAATCGTTTGCTACCATCGAGCTCACGACACAATTGTCCACTACTCGATCAATAGCCTCCGTTTTTTAGTTCCTAAGGAACAGAGCGACTGACATAGACGACGTCCTTTTCGCACGTTCAACTTTCCGATAGCCGCCGCCGTTCTTAGCGAGATCATCGCACCGAATGGTCATTGGACATCTGTCCAAGATCTCATCGCGCACCAGTCGATCTGATGCGTATATATGTTCACCCCACAAACAATTAGTATACCATGTAATTTGGAACATAAGGGGCTCAGCCACGAGGAGCAGAATACAATACAACACTAGGGAATTTTGACTGGTGCTTAGAACACCTTCATTCAATCAAATTTGCTTGCACGGGCCCCAAGCATGAGGATGGTGAAGATGAAACCAACAATGAAAGTGTTGCTATGGATGTGAGTGAGGATTTGGATTGGAGGACGGGGCATAATGGACTGCAAACAAAGTGGCTTGTTGTTTGAGGAGTGGTTGGACCAATGAACCATTAACCCTTGGAATATCAAGCTGCCCTTTAAAAGTCAGCTTTGCCACTTCTGCCTGTGCCTTTGTACTGTTCTGGATCTATGACAGCAACAGTAGTTGTACAAATATTAACAACTTGGTGCAATTTTTACAATTTCAAGTTGATCTCCAGTGCTCACATGTTTTATGTTTATGACAGGACAGTGTTGGGAATGTGTGTAAAAATTCACCCTCATCTTGTTGTCAATCATGTTACAATTACAAAATGGAAAAAGCATGATGTCTGTGAACAACTTAATAAGTATACCTTTAGTCAAGCAGCCAAAGATAGTGAACACTCACACAATCAATTATGCCATAACAGTAGCAGACCTTTGAACTAACAGCATCCCTTGTCTCCCTCTCATCCACTATACAATTACAAAATGGCAAAAGGCTTGGTGTCTGTGAACAACCAAATAAATATGCCTGCAGTCTAACAGCCAAAGTGAGCTAGCACTTACACAATCGATTTGCTGCAACAATAGCAAAAAGCTTGTAGCTATCCACCTCCCTTATAAAATTTGATCCCCTGAAAGTCTTCTCAACAGCAGCTGACAACTTCCGTGATGATGAGGAGTCAAAATAACAAGCAATTGCTGTATCAAGGTCATCAAAGAAGGATGTGGAAGTGGTTGACATGAATAACAAATAATCCAATATGGTGAGCATAGCTGTACAGACTGAGATGCAATATCACAAATGGACAGGTAATATGGCTTACCAGCGCCAAATCTCAAGGTTTGACATAGACGTGATGAATATCCAACCTATGAGATAGAAAAGTAAGCTAGTTTTGCATCAGCAAAATATGTCAGTTTACTCACCAGGGATGACAGTTGTGGTATGAATTGGGTAAAATATTCATCCAACTTTGGTTCCACAAAGATTACCAGGGATACATTAAGCGATGGAAGATTGTGTAGAATTACAAATAAAAAACACACCAACTATAACAGTACAACCAAAAATCAGCAGGGATAAACAGTAAACTCACAAAGACTCACTTTCTGTGGAAAGAACAGAATGCAAAACAGGACAGTCAGCAGGGACGGATATTCAGCTCACAAGGGGTAATTCAAAGGCTCACTTTCTATGGAGAGGAGGCAGAACAGTCAGCAGAGATGGACATTCAGCTCGCAAGGTACAATTCAAAGGCTCACTTGCTGTGGAGAGAAGGCAGGACAGTTAGCAGGGATGGTCATTCAGCTCACAAGGCACAATTCAAACACTCACAAACTGTGGAGAGAAGGCAGGACAGTCAGCAGGGATGGACATTCAGCTCACAAGGCACAATTCAAACACTCACA
>KN833025.1:247910-258010 GCA_000827315.1 Piloderma croceum F 1598 | reverse complement strand
TCAGCTCACAAGGCACAATTCAAACACTCACATGCTGTGGAGAGAAGGCAGGACAGTCAGCAGGGATGGACATTCAGCTCACGAGGCACAATTCAAACACTCACACGCTGTGGAGAGAAGGCAGGACAGTCAGCAGGGATGGACATTCAGCTCACAAGGCACTATTCAAACACTCACTTCCTGTGGAGAGAAGGCAGGACAGCCAGCAGGGATGGATGTTG
The DNA here is from genome assembly GCA_000827315.1 of Piloderma croceum F 1598. Classification (NCBI taxonomy): domain Eukaryota; kingdom Fungi; phylum Basidiomycota; class Agaricomycetes; order Atheliales; family Atheliaceae; genus Piloderma; species Piloderma croceum. Next base: position 257,789 of record KN833025.1, on the reverse strand, counting down.
ATCATAATGTCTCAAATGTAATGACAAAACTTACTTTTATCATCTGAAAACCATTGGGGAGTTTAGTACATAATTCCATCATATAGTTTAGTGATGAAAACATCGCACCAACAGCTACAAGACACAGCACACATTACCACAATGTCAGCTATACAATATTCACTTTGAATTGAGCATCATTCAACATACATGCTATTTTTCATGTTGGATGTCATATAATAAAAAGTCAAACATTTGATCAGTTGTATGATTGTCATACACACCTGAACTTGTGGACAAAACATTATCTTCATAAACAAGGATTTCCATAGTTCTTCTGATAATGACTCTGTGTCTGACACAAATTCTCTTCAGTAATCTAGGATGCTGGGTATCAAGATTACTTACTCTGCACATGTGGTATAATGGTCCTTGTATTTTGTTGTTATATGTCTATTATGCGCAAAATAAATGGCCATTTACATCTTAATTATATTCTCAATACAATGTTCTGACTTGTTCCGTAATGCTGACACATAGAGAAGCTTGAAATTTTCGAAGTTGATAGCTGCTGCGGTTTGCGTGATAAGTTTGTCATAATTACTCTCGAGCTCGTGCACATCTGTATATACCATTGTTACATGGCAGGCAAAGTCATCTGAAAGAACAACTTACCACGAAGGTAAACAACATGAGTAAGTTTGCTGAGGGGGGCTTGGTCTTCTTTCAATTTTACTTTCTCATGAGCACCTGCATCAGAAACAGCTTCTCTCTCTGGATCTGTAGGACACCCCCTTCTACGTAAGCTCCTCAAATCTGAGAGTATTTGACACTCACGAGCATCCGTGTTCGTGATTATGGGAAGAACTGGAACTGTCACCGAGCACACAGTTGAAGAACGAGCAGGGAACGGCATTATGTTGGGCTAACCTTCCGCCGCAGCGTTCTTGATGAACTCCATCGCTGTCGGTAGCAATGTTGATGATCGGTCGCCACTTGGAAGACAATACCTGACCAAAGAATACAAGAGCATAAGACTCGACCCGGGATGCAACACTTGCGGACCTTACCAAATGGCATGCAGTCGATCCCTCAAGTCGGTTCTACCTACTCGTTCGGCGATGAACTCTGTAACTTTCGTCAGTTCGTCCGAATCGCCTGGTTCAAATCCACAGGAATTGTGGAAAACAAAGCCGACATCGGCTGGGTGCACGATCTCCTTCTCGATGTTATGTTCTCCATGCTAGACCATGAGCACATTCAGCTTGAGTGATCAGGCAAAGGACATTTATCATATACCGCCTGCAAGTCTGCACTGATCTGTGAGATAAAAGTTGAGTAAGACTCGCGATCCAAGATAGTACTGCAGACCAGATTTCCCATTCTATCTTTGAGGCCTCCGCTATTGCACACCTTCTGAAAGATGGTGGACTTGACAGCATCGTCGTTGCCAATGATTAGAATCCGAAAGCGTTCGCCTTTATTCTCGTCGAAAGTAATGGACGAATGAGTTTTACTTGTTTGCAGACGAGTTTCTGACATAGTCGTGACGTTGAAACGTTGAAGAGTAGTGGATGGGAGATGGAGTTGGGTTCTGAGTCAGAGCGAGACACGTTTCTGATCATGATGACATTGGCCCGTTCGGTTTTGATCATCGCGGTGCCATCACATTTTTCTATTATTTTACCTCTTCTCTCCCTTTTACATACTTAAGGGCGACTGCAATACTAGCCTCAAACCAATTAAATGTCTCTCTCCATCCCTTCCCGCCCTCTTCGTCTCCTCTCTAATTTTCCACTCCCCAGACTGGCTCTGCCATCTACCAATCTAGCAAACCTCCCACAGGCATGTAGGAGGACAGTATTTCCTAAGGATTTTTGTGAAGGTGGAGAGTATATCACATTTCCACGGGGTATGTTATCTCATTTGATACGCAATCGCCGTTGACATGGTACGATTGTAGTACAATAGACGCGCTGGCTCATGGGTCCAGAGAAGGGCAAGAAATTGCATCATTCCTCCCTACACCCATCATTGACACCTCGAACTAACTTATGGATTGTGTTAATACATCGATCCCTTCAATGATATACAAGGCCGTGGCGCCCGGCTAAAGGCTATTGCGTATTCCTATATGATCTCTATGGTCGTGGGTGTTCCAATGCCCCGCAGACGATATATGATGCATGCAGCACGTACGGTGGGAGAAGACGGGCGTTGTGAGTATCAGTAGGGTCGTGAGATACTTCTCAGTGTTAGGGTGGGCGAACGTGGAGGCTGAGTGAGCGGTGGTTCGGACGGGAACGGATTGTGGGCGTGGTTGACGATTAGGACTTTAGAGGCCATTTGATGAGGGCACTGGGAGCTCGTGTGTAGGTAACCCCAGCGAAGATGGGCTGGGATGAGGAACTTCTTGTAGTGATAACGTAGCCGAGATCCAGGAGCCACTTAAAGGTGGTTTCATCCGGCACGGTTTGTTCTGTTGGTTGCGATACCTGCGTAACATACGTCGACTGGGACAGTTATTGGCATGCTGCAAATGACATGACGAAAACGACGTCAGACAATGATGAAACAAAGGACGCAGGCAACTCACACAGCGTCTTCCCGGCTCTCCCAAGCCCTCTCTGCAACCAAATGCGCTGCATCCCGCATAAGTCTCGCACTCGAGAAATTTCTATCAGACCTAGTCCCAGCAGAGGAACACGCTGGTCGAAGAAACTGAAGGGGGCTTTCTGGCCCCCGCTTTAATAAAGATCACAAGTGGATTTTGCATCCCGTGCACCGACCAAGCACCGACCCAGATGCTAATTCTGCCAACGTTGTGACAAAAAGCCGGCAAGTGATGGCGAAATGACGATGGGGTTCGCCCATCGTCCTGTGTCCTCGCCCGCAAGCTCCATGCTAGCACTGTCACGATCTCCTCCCCTCCAAAATCACTTCCACTTCGCACTACCCACATCGATCTCCTGTCGCATTGCTGGATCATACATCATTATGTCATACTCCTACATCCATCTGCAGGAGGGACAATGGCGAGACGAGAGGGAGACGCGTCCAGAAGAGGCCCGTGTGTTGGCGAGGATGTAGCTGGAGGAGCGGAAAGCTGGTGCGTGGGTAGACGAGGGGCCATTTCGGGAAGAGTGCGATGGTGATAGCGTCCCTTCACAATAGGACACTGCGTGAGGGTCAATTATTAGCGGAATTTACCGGGAAGCATCAGAATTAAATAAGCAAGAAAGGCTCCCAGAGCTTGCGAGCGATGTGCGAGAAAATGACATTAAACGAATATGTAATAATGATATAGAGACAGATCTCGGACGGAAAGGATTAATATTATGGCAGATCAACTCACCTCAACTTCGCCAACGACTTAGATCGTCCGACAGACCGATGTGATACTTGCCATGGTACATCGCCTTCCGTGTTACATCATAACATGGACTACAAAGATGAGAAACAGCGAGCACGCGAACGATCGGAGCAACTTCGGCATCATCCGACCCAAACCTCAAACTACTTAAGTATATTGACTGGCGTGTATGCAGCGTGTTCCATCATCAACACCATCAAACCTTTCTCCCCTCTGACCGACCATGGCCGAACTGCGCATGAACTTTGCGAATAGCGAATTCAGTAAGTTCCCCGCTGCAATGCATAGCTTGCTCGTATTCATTTGTTCCGTTTCTAGAAGATATACATGGGTCTGTTGGTAGCTACAACAATATCACAGTCCATGCAGCCTCTCGTAAGTGACATGTATCTGCTCAACCTCTCAAGTCGAAGACATTCAGTGTATCTACTTCATCCAGTGCCCATTGACATACTCGAGAGTTTGAACCCTGTAAAGCGCGGCCATTATCACAATGTTCCGCCGTGTATGGATGGAACTAGGAAGCTTGTAATGGAGGAGTTCGATCAGTGGCTGAAAGATGACGAGGCACCCAACGTCCTCTGGATCAGCGGCCACCCGGGGGTTGGCAAATCGACCATCGCATCCAGCTTGGAATCCAGGTTGACCAAAGAGCACCGGCGAAAGCGATCCAGCTTTTTCTTCAAGCGCGAAGAAGTAAATCTGACGAACCCCGCCGCTGTATGGCGTACAGTGGCATATTATTTAGCCCAAGGTGGCGGAAAATTTGCCGATAATTTAGTGCAAGTTTTGAAGGAGAGCACAATTGATCCCGGGAACGCAGACATCGCTTTGCATTTCCAGTTTTTAATCAAGGAGACGCTGGTGAAGAGCTACGACGCCGATTCTCCATCCAAAACCATCCCAGTTATCATAATTGATGCCTTAGACGAATGCTATTCTGAAGGCTCCCAGTGGTGGACCTTTCTAGAGACCCTTACGCAGTGGAAACAACTGCCGACGAAATTCAAGCTCATAGTCACCAGTCGAGACGAGGATTTTATATCCCTGAAGCTCCGCCCCATCAGTCAACGGATATCACTCGTCTCCGGAGGCGAAGTCGATCCCGAGGCGAACGGAGATATACGTCGCTTCTTTGAGAAGCGTTTCAAAGAGGTGCTTCGTTGCTCGTCTCTTCCTGAATGGCTGGGGGATTGTGTTCTCGATAAACTAACTACTCAGGCTGCAGGTCTTTTCATATGGGCGGAGACGGTCGTGAAATTTGTACGGAAGGACTTGTATGAAAGCCAATTGGAACTTGTCCTTCGTGGAGACATAGGTAAAGGAAACCATGTCGCGGAGCTCTACGAGAAAATTATCAATTTCTCATTCCCAGAGCCTAGTGATGACGTACGAAATATCTTCAAGTTCGTTGTATCGACCATCGTTCTTGCGAAAGCCCCTTTGCGGATTGGCGATGTGGCCAGAATTCTTGAAAAGAAGCGGTCAGAGGTCGATCTCATTCTGGGCGGATTGTCATCGGTGATCTCAGGCAGAAGCACGGACCAGGACCTTCGCATCGGCCACCTGTCATTCACCCAGTTCATCTGTGACTCTAAACGAGGATCTAACCAGGACCTGAAGTGGTTCGTCATAGATCGCAGCACGGGGAGTCAGGAGTTCGCGATGGTGTGCTTCCGATTGATGAAAGATGGGCTGCGGTTCAACATCTGTGACTTACAGTCGTCGCATCTCTTAAATGACGAGGTTGTGGATCTGTCACAACGAATCAAAGAAAATATCTCTTCCACCTTGTTTTATTCGTGTCGCTTCTGGGCGGCTCACCTTCTGGATACAACAATCGAGTCGGATGGTCACGGTCATGAAACACTCATGAAGGAGGTCGAAGATTTCCTTTACGCTCGTGCACTTTTCTGGCTGGAAGTCATGAGCTTGAAGAAGGAGGTTGCGGAAGCCAACATAGCACTGTTAACCGCGTCGATGCGAATCGGAGTAAGGGACTTTTTCACTGTCGCTGTATTTCATAACATAAACTATTATTGCAGGAAGAGTTGGCGAAATTTGCTCAAGACTTCAGCCGGTTCGTTGTCAATTTCGACATCCCAATTTCAACAAGCACTCCCCACATTTACGTGTCGGCACTACCCTTTGCGCCTTTGGAAAGCTTGGTTGCAAAGCGGTACCGATCACGGTTCCCCGGCACACTTAATATCATTTCTGGAGGTGATCAGAAGTGGCCACCAATGATAAATATCTTTCGTGGTCACACCAATTGGGTCTTGTCTGTAAATTTTTCACCAGATGGCAAGCTGGTGGCCTCAGGCTCTGCCGACAAGACCATTCGCATATGGGATGTCAAAACTGGCGACGTCGTTGGAGTCCCATTCGAAGGCCATGCCGATTCAGTCTATTCTATCGCATTTTCGCCGGATGGCCAGCGGTTGGCCTCAGGCTCTCGCGATAACACCATTTGTATCTGGAATATCGACAATGGTCAAGCCATTGCGGACCCTTTCAAAGGCCACACTGATACTGTTTTTTCTGTCGCATTTTCGCCAGATGGCAAGTGGGTGGCCTCAGGCTCGGGCGATAACACCGTTCGCGTTTGGGATGCCGGGGCTAGTATTGGGGCTGTGGCGCATATTTTGAAAGGCCACACCAATTGGGTTTTCTCTGTCACATTCTCACCAGATGGCAAGCATGTAGCCTCAGGCTCCGCCGATGATACCATTCGCATCTGGAATGCTGGGACTGGTGAGCAAGTTGCAAGCCCTTTCGAGGGACATGATGATTCGGTCTATTGTCTTTCGTTTTCTCCAAATAGCAAGCAGGTAGTCTCAGGCTCAAGCGATAAAACCATTTGTATTTGGGATGCTGTGACCGGCGAGAAAGTTGCAGGCCCATTCAAAGGCCACACTAATTGGGTCAATTCTGTTGCGTTTTCGCCGGATGGCAAATGGGTGGTCTCAGGCTCTGATGATAATGGTATTCGCATCTGGAATGCCGGGACTGGCGAAGTTGTCACTTTTGAAGGTCACTCTAAATCTGTCGAGGCCGTCGCATTTTCGCCAGATGGCAAGCACATAGCATCAGGCTGTGGCGATCACACCATTCGCATCTGGGATTCGGGGACGAGTCAGGCTGTTGCAGGTCCCTTCGAAAACCAAGCAAAACCAGTGTCACCCCTGGCACTTTCGCTTGATGGCGACCGAGTAGCTTCGGGTTCCCACAATGTGACGATCCGATTTTGGGATACCGAGACCGGTCAAGTTGGAAGTCCGTTCGAAAGCCCCACCGATGTTGTCGTTTTCATTGCTCCGAGGCCTTCACTTCGCTCCCAGCAGGAGGTCTCAGGCACTCATATCGCATTGCGTATGCTGGATAGTACGACAGATCAGGTCGTCGCAACTACCTTTGCGGGGCAGGTTGGCCTGGTTAAATTTGATAAGGATAGGCGAGGATGGACAGTGTGCTCAGATCTGAGAGGCGAGTTGAGTGATCACGGGCACCTTTTTTGGGTTCCAGAAAGTTGCCGGGAAGCCTTGTGTGGTATAGAAACACTAGCTGTTTTTAACAAGCATACAACTCGGTTGGACCTTAGCCAATTCGTTCACGGGAGGGATTGGAAGCGGTGTTATGATCCTCAAGCGAAAGTTCTAGTCCACCCATTTTACTCCGATTCATCCGCCAACAATGTCTCTTCACAGTCTCCGCAATGTTTTCCCCTCGCAAACACGCCCAGCCCATCATGTCTGCTTGAATCCAATTCAGAGGCTGACGGCTCTGTCGGACAGCTGCGGGTTTCAGATCGTCCCCCGCCCGCAGATCAATCTGATCCGTCGTATTCTCACCACTTTCAAAACCTTGCATTCGTGCTCGTCATATTGATCGCGGGTTGTTGTTTCCTTGCCATTAGTAGCAGGAAATAGTCGTTTGTGGTACGTCCACTAAACAAATATCCCTACATCTTATCACAGGACGAGTCTGTCAATAGATAGATAGAACGCGAATCGTTTGCTACCGTCGAGCTCACGACCCAACTGTCCACTACTCGATCAACAGCCTCCGTTTTTTAGTTCCTAAGGAACAGAGCGACTGACATAGACGACGCGCTCTTCGCAAGTTCAACTTACCGATAGCCGCCGCCGTTCTTAGCGAGATCATCGCACTCATTGGGCATGGGATACCTGTCCAAGATCTTAACGTGCACCAGTCGATCTGATGCGTATATATGATCACCCCGAGATCAATTAGTATACTATGTAATTTGGAACATAAGGGCTTCAGCTACGAGGAGCATATAATACAACAGTTGTGGATTTTGACGTGACACCTTCATTTAATCAAATTTGCCGCACAGGGCACCATATCACAGGATGAGTATACCAGTAGTAATGCGACGGATTCAAATTTTGTAGGGTCGTCCGTTCGTCACTTCATTCACGTGCGCTAACCCAACACATCCTCCGGCTTGGATGCACTTTACCATGGCTTTGGCTACATCCACGCCTTCGTAATACGCTCCATGCAGAAAGCCTGTCAGAAAATCGACTATTATTAGCTGACTTCAGAATAATGTTGAGATAGAGCAGTCACCGAACCACTTCATACTCGTTGCTTCCCCTGCAAACCACAATCGCTGGTCAACTGTTGCTCTCAGATTTTCGTGATGATCGCTGTAGAAAGACGCCGGCCAATTGCTATATGAGCCGCGATACAGTGGGTTAGTGAACCAGCGGGGAAAGTAAAATGCCTCGGGATCTGGGACGGTCACGTTCGGGAACATGGAACGCAAAACTCCCATTACTTCACTCTGAACTTGGGAATCTGGCAGAGCCTCGATACGCTCCGAGTAGTCACCCTGGCAAATAGTGTGGTCAATGAATCGAGCGAGAATGAAGGACGGATTTAGTTTACTGTAACTGTCACAAACAGGATCCCAGACTCGGGGAAGAAGCCCTCAATATCCAAGCCTTGCCAAACGGGGTATCGACCACGCTCTGAATCTGCATAGAGAGCAAACTGGGTATGGAACCAGAAATTCCGGGGAAACTGCAGGAAGATCTTCGTATAAGTGGCCTATGTCACATATAAGTTGCTCGTCAACGTCAGTTCGAAGGCGCACTTACCATCGTCATGCTCTGTATGGCTTCCTGCTTCCAGTCTGCATTACAAAGGATCAACGACTTACGTATTGTTTACAACGATGTTGCACACAACTAACCTGGAAGCGGAGGGTTAAAAACAACATCGTCATTCTGAAGCACACCGACACTGAAAGTACAAAGTGCGTAGTCTGCACTCATTTCTGTCCCATCGGTCGTGGTGACCTTGACTCCCGAAGCGGAATATGCGATGTCTTTAATGGTTTGATTGAGGACAAGTTGGTCAGGCTTTAAAAATTCCTTCGCCTCATCTTGGATAAGCGCTTTGAAACCCCGCTGGTCGATGGCAAAGAGATTATCTTCAGAGAAACCGCCTGCGTCGGGAACAAACGTAAAATTCTCTGCCTACTTTTATCTCAGCATCTGTAAAGCTCGGGTAAACGATACCACCAACCCAGGAGGAAGCAATCCATGACGTTTGCTCTGGAGTCTGAGCATATTCCCAGTCAAATTGATAATACTCTGATACTTGAGCATATCGATTTTTTGGCTTGGACCCGATGAGGGAGTAACCGGTGCGTGACGTTGTATCAACTTGTCTCTTTATAACGCGTGGACCTAAACGCGATAAGTTGACATTTGAATTACTCGTTAAAATTAGGACGAGACGGATTTACCGGCAGCAACTGTGAGTGAGGTGTAGTTATCCACAGCGCTATTGAACACGTCGAGATAATCAATAAAACCTGTGTGGTCGTAAGTTGCTACAGAGGATATTTAGATCCTCATTTCCGTCTTTCCGGGAGACTACTTATTCACTCATCGATCCATAAAAATCAGACTGCAGTTTGGTGTGAGTCAATTTCAACGATACGAACGGTGGACATGATCCGTACGAATATAGTCTTGACTTTATGTTTCTCCGCAAGGGCCAGTATGGGATTTTTTGGCCCATTTCCCACTTGCGTACCTATAGCTGGTTCAGATGTTGCCTTGTGTACAAATATCGCTCCGCTGAAAGTTTTACCTTGCACCCAATTGGCTCCCAACTCTATCGTATATTTGTTTTCCGCAGTTCCAAAAGTACGGCTCATCATACGCCCTCCTAATTCACCCCGAGCCTCAATGATAACGAAGTTATCGTGTCCGTGATCATGAAGTGTCCGTGCTGCGATGACACCAGCTAACAAAATACCATATTGAATTACCACAACAACTTAGCGCATCGGATTCAACTTACCCACACCGCCTCCAAGTATCAATATTTTCTGGTCTTTCTCGGTCCAATCATCTGACTTTCGGGGAGTTGAACGGCCTGATGCTAGCGACGATAAAACCAGGAGCGCAAGGAAACGCAGAAGACTTGTGGACACCATGACCGGCTAAGAGGGTGACAGACAAAGAGTGGTCCCCTAGCAGGAG
>KN833025.1:213498-232614 GCA_000827315.1 Piloderma croceum F 1598 | reverse complement strand
TCACGTGGTTAGTGACGCGAGAATAAAAGATTCATGACATCCACAAGAGTCCACATGGAGTCCATGGGAACATGTGGGTCAGTGTAAAGTACTCTCATACGCCCTCCCAATTCATCCCGAGCCTCAATGATAATGAAGTTATCGTGTCCGTGTTCATGAAGTGTCCATGCTGCGATGACACCAGCTAACGAAATACCATATTGAATTGCCACGACAACTTAGCTCATCGGATTCAACTTACCCACACCGCCTCCAAGTATCAATATTTTCTGGTCTTTCTCGGTCCAATCATCTGATTTTTGGGGAGTTGAACGGCCTGATGCTAGCAACGATAAAACCAGGAGCGCAAGGAAACGCAGAAGACTTGTGGACACCATGACCGGCTAAGAGGGTGACAGACAAAGAGTGGTCCCCTAGCAGGAGAGCCAGCCGGATGTCAGTATCCATGCGTATCAAAGTGCACGCGAAAAGAAGGTCTCGGGCCATTTCGACGTTTCTGGCATCCAATTCTCCTCAGGGAGCGACTCTTCCTGACAAAAAAGCGCCCTGATATCCCAGTTTGGGTGTATTGACAGAATGCTAGATCGAAGACTACCCTGATTGGCACGGTATGAATGGGAAGTGGGCACCTATAAGCCCTATGCAGTAAAGACGTCCCACATAGCATTCCGTTTAAGTGTGTGCTAAGAGACTTGGAAGTAGTCGAAGGGTGACATAGTGTAATCATCTGTTGAATAATAGCTTGGCTGCGGCAGAGTCAATTGAGTAAATGACATCCCTCAAAACCACTTCAAAATTGATGTCAAAGACAGACCAGGCAAGCAGACCAGGCAAGCAGGAGTACAAGTTGAACGTTGCCAGAGGCCCGGGATTCGGAAGAATCCCGATGAAGCTGTTGTCGACTATTTTGCCCCTCGATCGCCAACCTCACTCAGCTGTGGGTCGGGCTACTACAATATTAAAGTCCCTCGCTGGCTTACGACCTCTGCCATCTCCCAACGTTCCTTTTACGTTCTTTTTCACTCTGCCTGCCAGTGGAAACTGAGACATTTACTAATCCCCAAGCGAATAAAATATTCACAACTACGGGCCTGCCCGGGTATGTTGACCCTACCATTGTATACATTGCTAGGCATCATTTCCTCGCCGCTCTTCTGGGAAACTGCAGTCATAATCAGATTGCTGACAAGACCATCAAGGACGAGGCCTGCAAGGCGCTCGAATGCTACCTTGAATTTGATTTTACAATACATCGCCGTATTCCTGACAATTCATCGCAAGCAAACGGTTGGCTCATGGAGATAAGGATGTTGCTGAATGGGAAAGCATCTGGGAATCTTCCGACGGACTTTCTTCTTAAAAGTGGAACATCTCGCGGATCTGGTGAGTTTCATTCAATTTTATGGGTCTGACTGTATTTCTAATATATAGAGAGAATAAGTTTCCTGGAATTCAATGCAAGCTCACCAGGAGCCTCAATTTTCTAGGTATATACCGCACCAAAGCAACTGTTTACTTAGCAGGAAATCACTGGTCGGACGGGCCAAGGAAGCTGGCCGCCTCCCGCGCGCCGTTTGAATTTGGCATCCTGACCTCCAATGGCCAGGATCTTGAGGTTCAGGAGTCAATCTCCTCTTGAGTATCAGCCGCAAATATCTTGGTTCTTGGCCCTTGAGTGTGTAACCCCTGAAGACGGGCCTATCTCAGACCCCTGAAATCTTTCTTTGTAGTACTCCATGATCTTGCCATTGACCCGTTGCTAGAGCGGACCAATGAATGCGAGCACACTTGCTTTTTTGCAATGTTGAGGTGCCGTCAGAGTTGGTCAGATGTGGCTGGGCATGGCCTGAGTTGAAGGTTCGCATGGGCATGGGTACACGACGTATCTCACGGCGCCAGATTGTATTGTGAAATCAACAAGCGAGCTTAAACTAACCGAACGAAATTCATGGTGATGATCATCGGCTCAATCCGGATCGACATACGTATGACAATTGCGAAAATCATGCTGGATGATATACTTACGATGCATGATGTATACATGGCCTATCAGCATTGCCTACATCAATTTTACCTCCTGCTGGTGAATCTTGCCGCTAAATATTATCCCAAGGCCAAGATCATTTTTCTATTTGATTTAGCACGATGTCTGCTCTGCATTATTTGAAAAGCTCGGTGGCGCCCTGAAGCCTAGAAATTAGAAATCATACCAGCCTACCATCCCAGCTGCTCCAAAGTCCAGCCTACAATTTTGCCTTCTGGACCGGGTCCTTTACATAGCCTCTGTCCCTTATCGAGCGCGTTGATAGCTTGAATATCTTCTGAAGCCAGAGTAGGAAGCTAAAACACGGTTACAGACCTAGTCAGCTGACGATGAATAGCGGACGAATACAGCAAATAGACTGGCATCCTTGTTTTCCTTTTGCCTTTCGATATTCTTACTTGCGGTTACTGCAATTGTTCCCCTACTTAAATGCCACGCAAGGGCGATTCGGGCCGGAGAAACACCGTATTTTGACGCGATTGCGAGCATGGTTGGATCGTTGCGAACGGGTGCCCAACCTGACCAACAAATACGTTAGTCCTGGCTTGCTACCAAATTGAAAGAACGTGAAGAGAGGACGAACCCGTTGAAGAGTATGCGGCTATCGCAATACCTTTGTCTTTGCAGTACGCCAAAAGATCATTTTGTGCAAGGTATGGGTGAAGCCTGGATCAGTCAGGGTTCTGGAATCTTCTGTGGGCCATTGCATCCACAAAACTCACTCGACTTGATTTACGGCGGGGACAACTTTTGCAGTCTTCAAGATTGGTTCCAGCCTGACAACCCAAATATCTTTGAACATCCGCGGAACCAGAAGGGAGGGAACGTACGTCTTAATCGAGAAGTTGGAAACTCCGATATTCTTTAGACATCAGGTAAAATCGCCCGTGAATTGTCAGTGGAGACAACGTACCTTCACTTTTCCGGTCGCGAGGACGCTCTCCATCTCGGCCCATGTCTCCGAGAGGCTGGGAGGATTGACTGCTAATTTGGTGGACCCATCTTCGTTCTTTGGCTCTATATCGATAAGGCCATCTTCGGTCATCGTAGGAGCTGAAATCGCTATTTTTATAGTCTATAGAAGAAAGTTTAATCGTGAAAGTACCTTCATAAGCGAGAACTTGAGGCCAGTGGATGAGATACTTGACCCTTTGTCAAAAGAAAATAAATTGGTGCATCGATGCAGAAATCTAACAAACCAGATCGTAGTAATCCAATCCAGCGTTCTTCAAAGACTCATCGAGAGACTCTTTGACGCGACCAGGATGGTTCCACGGAAGCTTCGTGGTCACAAAGAACTGCTCCCGAGGTATTCCACTCTGCCTGATTGCTTCACCGACTGCATGCTCAGTGCCATACATCTGCGCTGTGTCGATATGCCTGTAGCCAGCCTTTGAAACCCATCGATTCCTGCCACCAATTAGCACATGGATTTGGATATCACCTTCAAGGCAGTCAAGATCCAAGCAATGGACGCCTCACGCCCTTGAACGGACAATCCCGCCCATGTCCCGAATCCTGAATATCCTTCAAGCGATTGGAAGCGTAACTTATCGTAAACACTCACCGACTGCCGGAACCAAGGCGCCGCTGTTGAGCTTTACAGACGGTACAATAAACATGCCCAAAACAACAATTTTTGAAGCACAGCGTTGTTGAGGGTCAAGAACTCCAAAAAAATATCATAGCCCATCTGGTTCCATTATAGAACAAAGCTCGCTGTCAAATAGATTAGTATGTAATACTTATTGCACTACCTCGGCCGCCGCTGGGCCAGCAAACGAATTAACAGCAACAACCGCTTCCACGTATAGAAACCGACCCTTATGGAGTATGCATCTGGGCGCTGATTTAGCTCTACTGAAGTCAGACACAAGACCATATATTCAACAGAACGAGCGAACAAGTTTCCAAGCCAAGGTGAGATGCAGCCAAAGACTAAGTCGGATAACTTGAGAACTTGACTCGGAGTTACCTCATATGGGATGAGATTGTTTCCGAAAAGGGGGTCGATGTTCAAGTTTGCAATCGAGGCCTCGGCCTCGCATGGCCAGATCAATTTTGGCCCGGATCGAAGGTGTAGGGACATGATCAATGTGCAACCGTGCAGTGCAATAAATGCGTCGGGACTACAGTCAAAGAAGACCTCTTCGGTTCATAAGATAATTCTATGCAGATACATGGTTATTCAGAAGGGTATTTCGGACCACCCTTGGATCTTTGTATTATGCATCACAGTGGGGGGACGCCTCAGGAGTTAAGAATTGGGTGAGCTCCATCGACACTATTCTGCCTTTGGCAAGAACGATACAAGTGCATACCGACCACTGGTCCTCCATGCCTCACCTGCACGATCAAGCCTATCAGCAACAGCTTGCTCAATGCCTACAGCGACATCCGCTTTGTTTGTTCTGAGGCTGAGAAGTGGGAATGATCCAGCCAGAGGACCTTTGTAACCCATAAATCAGTATAAGTTATGTAATCGGACAAAACGATTGCTATCTCACCGACAGCTGTGTCAAATGATGTGGACACTGGCCACTTGATGTCGCCCGTCAACCTGAAAGAATAAAACCAAAAAATTGTGTGTAGCGCTGATTAGCCTGCGAAGGGTTGACGCACTTTCGGTAGCTTCAAGCGGCAAGTATAGGAGTAAATGTCAATCTCTGCGAAATATTGCTCACAAATAAACACCTTACTTGAGGTCGCCCTGATAAATCATCGGCGGCGATTTAGACAACAAAACGGCGACATGGCTCTTAGTACTCACTTTGAAAATGACCAATTGACTGCTACTCAACCACCTAAAAAGCTCGCCAGCTCTCCCCTTCATATCCCAGTATGGCCAAGGCTCCGTCCAGAAATCAGCCATGACATTCTTCGCGCCTAGCTGCGTATTTTCGGGAACGGACAAAGCAAAAGTGCCCGAGGCGAGATATAACTTCCAGCGGTTTACCATTGTGGCAAGGTGACCCTGGCTCTCTGGAGCGAAAAGATCGGATTCGGTGTTTGGAAAAAAGGTCGGCGATAGAAGCGAGTCGAAAAGATCGGTAAAGTCAGATGGTGTAACGTCCGACACGAACCATGGAAATAACTTGGGGCTGAGAGCCCAAGTTAGTAGTTGAAAATGCAGAATCATGAAGTAACACACTGAAAGACAACTTTAGACACATAATGAGTGTATGTCACCAGGAAGTCCGCGAACACTAGGTCTGTGAACAGCTTCGAGACCGTCGGTCTCATTAGTACTGCGACGATGCACAAGAATTAGGTCTACCTCAAAGCCAGCTAGAGATCGAGTCATATTAGAGTGTCATAATCTGTCCTATTTTAGTAGCGTACTAACCGTTATCAAGCACAAAGTCTAACCTCCCTTCCTTCAAGCTCTTTAAATGCGTCCAAACGGCGTTCTGATCGTCCCGAAGTATAAACTCTTTGCGCGCTTCTTGGGCATCTTTCCCCACTGTTTGAAGATGAGCTATATCCTTTGGTGTCAGGTGGGTGAGAAGAGAAAGGTCCTGTGACGGTTTCGTCGTCGGATGATTAACGAATAAATCAGCATTATCGGCGATCGCGGCTTACAGTTGCATTTCCCCTGTTGTACGATGTTAGTACCGTGAGAGAGAGAACATATATCTAGATGAACCTACCAAAGACACATCTGAATCATTTCTTTGAATAGCACCTCAAGCTTGGCGGGATCGGATTCTAGTGTTGCCTTCTGGCTTTCGAGCTCATCCATGGTAGTCGCAATTTCTGTGCTCCGTATACAATTCCTGCAAATTAAAGACAGATCAAGCCAAGCTTGGGGCACATACGATATATTGCTACACCACTGCCTTGAAGTGTCTCCTGTTTCTGGGCGAAGAATGGGTCATAGGCGTTCCAATGCGTCGTTTGGCTGATATATGAGCGTAGGAGACGATATCTGGAAATTGTATTATTGGATGGGGTGTAATATAGGAGATGCATTGGAGATACAGACAAATAGCATCTGTGATTCGCTGAATGAAGTCAATAAAGCAGCAGATCAGGTGAGGCAACTCACTCTGCATAAAGCCAAGGGGCCGTATACCAGGAATCTTTGCCACTGGCAGCTAAACGAGTAAGCTCAGGGTTATAAATCTCGACATCTGCTTCATTATCTTGTACAATGGCCCTTGCCACAAATATTTAACGCCAGACTTCCCACAGACGGACCAGTGATAAGCGCTCACTCGAGTTTCTTATCCCCACCCATACGGTACTTCAAACCACCGATCCTCGAAATAATTCCTTTTCCCTCCGTTATCTTCTCCTCCAGGACGGCCTTCGTTGCTGGGTCTCTATTTTTAGCTTCAAGCGTGAGCTCGTGGTTGATGCGATGGATTCGGTCGATGATTCCGGTTAGAATAACGGGCCAACGCTTGAGTACCGTAGTATAACTGTGGATGTTACAGTCTAAACAAGGAGTCGAGGAATCGCAAGTTCCCTAACTCACGAGAATCTGAAAGCGCAGGGATTGTGGCGATCATCGATTGTGATCGACAGATATATTGATGCACTTACCCAGCCTTATCGATGGGATCGTAAGGGAGATATGGCGCATCAAACATTGCTACAAGAAATGTTTGTGTCCTAGTTGATGTGGAACGTTGAGGCTTGCGATGGGTTAGAGAGAGAAACACGAAACGCGCGTGACGGTCACCGATACAAGTAGTACTAGTAGAATAGATCCGAGTCACGACAAATGCACGTGCCGCTACTTCAGGTGTATCATAATTTATGAGCATTCCACTGACTTCTGATATTTTAAAGGATCCGGACAACCGCATATAAACTACTGTCAGGTTTATAATATCGAACACCTCCAGTGATCTTAGCCATCATATTAGGGATGATTTAAGTAGACTCGACTGTTCTGTCGGATGTTGTGTAATACAATACAAGATCATGAACGAAGTCGTAAGAGCAGGCCAGAGTCGATATATACACGGCACAATAGCATCCGTCAGAAAAGAAAAGAAAAATTACTACGGGACCGACATAAGAACAAGTTAGCTATACCACTGACGGCACTGGAAACGAGAAATTGTGTCTTATTTTGGTCTTGTGAGGAATGCCATCCGGATGTACTTCGTTGGAAGTCTATAAAGCAGGGCAAGTCAGTGGGTCTGTATTATACAAACTTTCATGGGACGCAGACTTGTCTGAACACGGACACATTACCATCACGCAAAATGACACCAAACTTATTAAGCCGTAGAGCATTGGAATTACTGTATAGATTGGTACTGATCAATTCGTGGGACGTGCATTATATATGAAACGGTGAGGCGACTTGAAAAGAAGCGGATGTGTCTAGTGGATGGACAAGCAAGCGCTAAGCTTGTTTGGCGAGGTAAGCTTCATATTGCTTTGGCGTGAAGGTTTTCTAATTGAATAACAGGACGTCAGCGTAAGTTTACCCCCCAAAGAGAAAATTTAAAAGAAAAGAAAAAAGAACAAAGTGGAAGGTAAAAAGTGTATATCGCCAATTATAGCAGTTTACAATGATAATTTTGACGCCATAATTAATTTGGATTAATGCCACACAAACCTGCGAGAACGCATGCATTTGAGCAATTTCTGCTTTGAGCACTTCATTCACTACACATGAACGGATGAGATTAGTGCTCCGCCATGCGAACATAGCACATAGTAAGCATGTTCGCTCACCAAATCGATGTCGAGCCAATGTATTCTTCCCCTCAAATGCCTACGCTCTTGTCAGCATCACTTGGAATAACGAGACACGAAAGGATTGAACCGACCTCACTGACTAAGATAATCGCATAATTCTCACCACAGCCACTCGACTGGTCCTCGACTTCGAGATGGGCGACGGGAACTGCATCTCGAATAGCAGCCTCCAAATCTACGAGGTTGATGGGCATTTTGGGGGGCAACTTATCGGAAGGAAGTGGGTGGTTCGGTTTCAAGTTTTTAGTGAAAAGACGCAGCACAATCCATCTGATAAGATCGAAGCATCCCGGGCCGCTTATTGCCGTGTTATCAATCTAGTACTAATACCGAATCAACTTCTTCCCTTTTATCATCCTCAACATGCATTTGTCAAATCTGTCTCCAGACTACCCAACTCTACACGACGTATGCCACAAATACCCAGCAATCGATAATCATGCTCATCCGCTACTGAAACGGGCCCATCGTGATGAAAAGCCCTTCGAAAATGTCATATCAGATGCCAGTGGGCCTGCTTTACAGGACTCTGTACATTCGCTGGCGTGTTTTCGGGCGACCGATCAGTTAGCTAAACTATTTGGCTTGAAAGGAGAAGACGCTACCTGGGAGAAAGTAAAAGCTGCCGGAAGAGAAATGGAGTACGGGAAACTGTGTCGCACATGCTTTAAGCCGTCTAGGATACAATGCCTATTGCTTGACGATGGCTTGGGAGGAAGCAAAGATCTCGCGGAAGGATACAAGTGGCATGATTGGCTTACGACGAGTCCAACGAAGAGGATTATCAGACTCGAAACTTCCGCGGAGGTATTTCCAACCCCTCGGTGATTTTACTCATCTGATATCTGATATCTTCCAGGATATTCTCGTCGATATCCTCAAAATAAACCGCAAGTTTGACCTGTATTACTCAACGGAGAAGGTCCTTGAGTTGTTCAACTCTAAGTTCCGTGATCTCATTTCCACTTCCGAGAAGGATACAGAAGTTGTCGGATACAAGTCTATAGCAGCTTACAGAACAGGGCTCGCAGTTTCTACTTCTGGTTCCAAAGTAGATATCGAGAGATCCTTGCGCGAAGCTGTCAAGAGCTACTACAGCAGCGGAGGGCGTGATTTTAGGCTGCAACACAAAGCCTTCAATGACCATCTCGTGCGGATAGCGCTTGATATCGCCAGGAAACCAGGCTAGATTTTAGAGATATTCTGCTCAGTTTGCGTCACTGACACCTTGTAACAGTTCAATTCCACACCGGCTTGGGTGATGCAGATATCCTCCTCGCCACTGCCACGCCCACTCTCCTCCAGCCGCTCATCCGCGCATACCCCAAAGTAACCTTCGTACTTCTTCACGCCTCCTGGCCATTCAGCCAAGAAGCCGGATATCTTGCTACCATGCACAAGAATGTATTCATAGACTTTGGGGAGGTGTTTCCACAGGTTTCCGCGGACGGTCAGAGAAGTCTCATTCGAGCAATATTGGAATTGTGTCCTACTAATAAAATAATGTGGTCCAGTGAGTCTTGATATTTAAGGTTGTTTGTGTTTGAATGTGACTTACAGGATATCGTTAACAGCGGACGGGCATTTTTGGCCCGAGGTGTTTTACCTCGGTTCTCTTCAGGCACGTGAGACGCTGTACGATGTTCTGAGCGAGTTTGTGAAAAGGGGGGAGATGTCAGAGGGGAAGGCTGTTGATGTGGTGAAGGGTGCACTGTTCGGGAATGCGAACAGGATTTACGCGCTAGGGCTCGAGCCTCATCTGTCATCCGAGTGAGGAACATTTACTGATGGAATATACCACCTGCGGATTAAATTAAGCATAGAAAGGACCTTTTGTACTATACAAATGAAATATGCTTTCGAATTTACTGTTTTCTGCGACTTCATCTTATATTCAAGCATCATCGTATTGGCCCGAATCTGATTCTTCGCCTTCGATCAGCTCGCCATCTTCGAAGACGAGCTCAATGCCCTGTGCAAGCGCAGTTTCAGCTGCTGATCGTTCTTTGTCACTTGCAAACTCGAGCAGAGATTGTAGGATATCCCGCTGGCCTAACAAGATCGCCGAACAAGGGTCAGTCTGCTTGCGCTCACGTGAACGAAAAGGCAGACAACGAACCGTCCACATAATACTTTAACATCCCGCGAGGATCAATGGTGCTCCTTATACCATTATGTAACTCGGCATTCCCAACTTTAGGCAGATTGTCAAGAAGTCGAAAAACCATGTCCCCTAATTTCTCCGCACCCCTCAGATAATCATCGTACGTCTTCTCTGTCGTTTCTGAGTTGGGCGAATCTAGAAGGAGCACTTCTGCCCAGAGGAGCTCGGCCCCGTTTGCGTTTTTGCCGATTTCGAACTTCTTCCGCTCCCCCTGCTTGGCATTGGGACCCCCAACTCCGATTTGTAGTACGATAGTATCGTAGGGGTTTTGGGAGAGCGCGAATCCATATCCCAAGATGAATTCGGAATTAGGTTTAGGGCCGTAGTTGTTGAATATATCCCTGCCTGCATGTGTTGAAGCGTGTAAGACTAGGTTGACGGCTAAATCTGCTTCCGAAGAGTTGTTTGTGGTGCTGGCTGCTGGGTTCAGAGTGGAGGCCGTCGCGGAATGAGGGGCGGCAATGAGCCACGAAACTGCAGCACCTGGGGCATGATCTAAAGAATCGATTCCAGGGAGAAGGACGGGGTAACTCGAGTCCGTGGCTTGAAGGGACGGAGTTGCGGAAAGAATGGTAGATGGAAATGCACGGGAGGATAAGTACGTCGAAGCAGTCAAGTACCTTTCCCTAAGATGTGAAGGTTTTATTGAGTGTCGCGAACAAGCAGTGAAGATTAGTTCAGGACGGACCATGTAAATCCTGCAGCCCAATCCTTGTTAAAACTGTCCACAAGCTCCTTACATCCCCTCCACTCAGCTTCCCAATCACGTTTCCGATCGCATGAAGCGCCGTATAGGTTTGTGCCTTTAAACGAATCAAGTTCCTGCTGAGTGAAGTGCAAGGGAGTTCGCAATGTTTCCGCGGCGGGTAAAATATTGATGTATTGAAGATGAGCAAGAACAGGCGGAAGTACGCTGAGTGAATGCGACACAACTGAGTGTTTGTCTGGTGCCGAGGAAAATTCTCGGACTCGCTACCTTGGATGAGAATCACTAAGAACCCAATGAAGGCTTAAATAGGTACAGATGAGCTGTCTTTCAGTCCATTTGTCCAGTCCATCAGGGGATTTGAGCAGGGTCAGTAATGCCTTCTTCGAGACTTCTGGGGTGATAGCAAGAGAGAACGGACAGGAGGCTACACAAGTATCAGCGGGCACTGTGTCTCTAGCAAGTACCTTCAGACCAGAGGGGACTATTTGGAAATTCAATTAAATGTTACTTGTCGGCAGAGATCGGCGCCTCACCTTGTTTGAATTGGACATCTTTGTGAATGTAGCCTCCCCTTGACAAGAACCATGTCTTGAAGTTGACAACCGATTCAGGCTCTGGTTCTATGGATGTCATATTTATCTTGCGTGTTCAACAAGCGATCAGTGGTCAAAGATGAGTTCAGAGCTGTGATCGATGATCGGTCGCCACGTGGATCCTGTATTTTCAATGTCGGCACTTAGGTTCAAGTCGGGCATCTCTGATTTTTGACACGCCCCACCAGATCGTCAGCCTGAAGTCCGAATTCGATTCCTGCCAAGGCCCTAACGTAAGTAAAATCATCATGAGAGACCTTCTGAACTTACGCAAGGCTTCATCTACTCTCTGAGGAGCTTGAGCTACACTTGTGCTTCATTTGTAGGATGATCTCAAGGATGATGCCACGGCTGTTCAGAATGTGATCACAAATGCCTTCTCATTGGCGAGACTGGAAATTTTCAGCGCATAACATTTGGTAGTATCTGTGCAAACATGATCCTTCGGCTTTTATATTCGCTTATAGTTGACTCTTCCAACATTTAGTATCATCATATATCTCAGACACCTTCTAAACCACCAGCATCAAGGCTGGGCTGACAGTACTTCTCATTCTGGGAGGTCGAAACCAGCGACATGAAGGAGCGTTGCAAACTGAAAGAAAGCA
The DNA here is from genome assembly GCA_000827315.1 of Piloderma croceum F 1598. NCBI lineage: Eukaryota > Fungi > Basidiomycota > Agaricomycetes > Atheliales > Atheliaceae > Piloderma > Piloderma croceum. The sequence goes on along the minus strand of KN833025.1, from coordinate 220,775 downwards.
AGGGCTAAGTACCAGTATAGAATTCGCCTAAATGACAGATAGCATACCTCGACCTTGGCAATGGACTTCACCTGGTCAAAGTCGTAATTCTCGCGGTCGCTGATGTCCCCTGTCAATCCAATCAGTATTGCAAAGTCAGGCAACCGTGTAAATAATATTGATTCACCACTATTGTGGTACATGGGATCAATGACTACGAAAACAATGAATTTAAGGTTGTCGTGTGACGCTGAGCTGTGATACTCACTGGGTCCAGCACGCTCGAAGATGTGGGTGGCGGGGAAACCTTGCTCGTGGAATGACTATGGAAAAAGCTGTTAGAAAGAAGTCTCGTGATTCTTTAGAGTCGTACCTGATGGTCACTACAGCACGCCTATTTTTACATAAAAATTAGGCTGTGTTCTGAGCGAGGGGTGGTACTTGTACTGTACATACTGGAGTGAAGCCGACTTTCAATTCAGGACTATAGATTGCGGAAACATTCGAGACTAGTTGTGCGACTTCTAGAGTGCCGATTCTAATTTGAATTTAGCATAGCTAGCGTAGAAGGGAAGTAAAAATACTGACACATCCGGAAGTCCCAGTTGCGGCGGCTCGCCAGGTGCACGATAAGCAAGCATATCAGCTTGCATCATCACAGTTATGTTAGCACCTGCTTCACGAAGTTCCCCTTGTAGGTACCAACAAGGGAAGAGCATCTGTTAGTTGGTCTGCGAGAGCAATGTGCCACCTACGGGAGTAAGCTTTAGATCCCAGCAGTCCCTGGTCGATATTAACTTAGACGTGTCGCGCTCCAGCTCTAAATGAGACGCACCTGCTCTTCACCTGCGAAAGCGACCAATTCGACGTTACTTCGGAAAGTCAGACCTTTGTGAAGAATCGTCCGTGCAATACCCATTAGGGCCACAACGCCAGAGCCATCGTCGTCTCCACCGGGAGCTTTGGTGCTTCCAAGAGAACCTCTGCTATCATAATGGGCTGACAGAATCACCGTAGCTGATGTCTCTACTGTCGACGGATAGCGGCTGCGAGCAAAATGGGGTGAATTATGAAAAGTCAAGAAAAGTTGCTTGAATAGTGTTCGCACCAAATTACATTCGGGGCAAAGCCGACGAGGAAATCCTTCAGTTCACAGGTAGCTCCCGTCGCCTCAAAATGTTCCTTTAGCCAAGCCGCAGCAATTCTCGAGCCAGCAGCAAACGAGTGACGCGACAAAATGGGTGAATCGTCGTCCTCGCCTGTCAGGTATCGGATATCTCGCTTCATTTGAGGTATTGATATGGAGTTCACAATAGAGGCTACGACTGGATTGAATTTGAGAGATGACAAGAATCTCTTAACAGCCTCGACTTTTTCCTCTGGTACTGGCACGTATGAAGCACGGCTAGTGAAGAGCAGGGATGATTTATAGAAGGGAGGTAGAATGGTATCGACAATCCTGGCAGCGGCCGGATTGAGGGAAAGAAGGGCGGCAGAAGACGTATGATAGAGTATTTCGTAGTGCGCATCCGACTCGGAAGTTATGAAGACTTGTTGATCCCCGTATGCTCTGCTATCCGTCGATGAAGGCTCCAACGTAGTAGACAATCTGTTAAACAGTTGATCTAACGCGCTCAGAGACGTCGTGTTTTGGTGCATCCATAATGCCTCATCAACAGATTGTTTCTGAATCCATACGAGCTGTTGAATTGGATGATATGTAGGGATAATGACCCCAGAGTCCAACTTCGGCATGCTAGCAAAGCAGGTGGGACTCAAGTTGAATATGCTTTGTCCGTTGAAAGATCCGTAGAAGCTGTCGGCCAAACATGGTTTTTCTGAGATAAGAGAGGCACCGAGGGGTGTGATGAGAATGAAAGCCGTTGTCAACATGGCGACAAGGCAAGTTGCAGAAATGTGACGAGTTTATCGAGGTTTATCGTCAGACTTGCCCATGAGCGCCTATATGGACACGTGACGCAACTTAGATGCATATCTACTACGATCCCGGAAGAAATCCTTACTCTACAACACGTCGTCATAGCCTGAAGCGTCATCGTTGTTACAGCTACGCATCTTGTGGGCTCGCAACCTCATCTGCACCGGGGTATTGTTACGCCACAGGTTGCCATTAATCAAGCTGCCTAAAAGTAGACTGTAACAAGCGTATCCTTCGGAGTCGGAATGGATATCAGATAAATTCAATCCCAAATTTGAAATACGCTTAAGCTTGGAAATGATCTGGGCAAGACATAATGGACGCATGAGTCAAAGTCGTGCTGGAAATGAATATAATCGTTCCCAATGAGTGAAAGGATCCCAACCACACCCGTCTGTATTTGGTTAAAACTTGTCTGTGGTTTTCTGACAGGAAACATGTCTTGATCATCCGAGTACGAGCGGACATGTGAGCCAACCATATGGCAGCTTATAGTACCACCATCTCCATGGTACAAAGCATCCAAGCTGCAGATGATTCCGGTCCCTGTTAAATATTCTATGGTCCTGCTTAGTCTGCTGAGGCTTTCAATATGAAAGAAAGCACTGACTGCGCAATTTACGTTTTGGAAGACAGCACGCGCTCCCGCCGAGACACATCATGGGCAAGACAAATGAATTGTGGACCAGGCTGATTTTTTGGGGAAGCTTTAATCAAGCAATCGCTAGGGTAAGAAAAGAAACTGCCGTTTCTTTGTCACGGCGCCCGAGCAATGACATACGCTAGATCTAGAGAAAAGTAAATTGAATGAAGGGACCATCGCCTGAAGCGGATGAGCTTACAGGTCGGATCCTGGGGTACTGTGTCCTTCTGAGGCCCCTGACTGAATGCGATCACCAGACTTAACGACAGCGAATATAGGTCCGAACAGCAGGATTTTGAGTACCTCAGTAGCTAGTGTGGTGATTCATACCGATGCCCAGGGCATGTGGAGCACGATCACCGTGACCGTTATATAAATTGGATAGGAACAGGATGGTTAATGCATACAGACATTAATATTCTGAACACAATGTTTTGCAAATGCTGACAGCCTTCAAGCACAAGGCCGAGAGCGCAGGACCGCAAATTACTCACCTCCGGCTCATTTTTAGATATTACGTACCTGTATAACGGGGAGCATTTTGGCCACGGTTTGGCATTTGAGGGGACCTCCCAGAATGAAACTGTTTTAGACAGTGCAACGGCAGCGTGGCGGTTACCATGCAATTTGCGTGTATCGTTCTGTCAACTTGATAAACTCATCCGGGATCTCTGAAGCCGTCAAAGAAATGCAAGAAAACCTTCATGTCAGAATTCATTTCACACACCTAGGATAAGTCAAGCAGAACAAGAGATGCCTTTGTAAAGGCAGTTGCTTTGGTGCTACTGACGCCCGCGTGGGCTGTAGTGTCATCCTTGTCCATCTCATCGATCATGCAGCGCTGCTTCTCTATATCTGTCACCACGGATGAATCGGGGTTACAGTTTGGTTTCTACAGAAACGGATAGCGACGCAAGGGCCAGACTTCCAGTCCAAACATTGACCGATCGGGATTCGCACCATGCTATATAGTAGTCCAGTATTGGAATGTGGACATTAGCTTCTCACTTCGCTGCGCTACGAGGGCTTGTTTGTGCGGTTCGTCTGGCTGGTCCCTTTCTTCGTTCTTTACTCTCTCGGCAGTGCCGACTCCATTCCTTATCAACGCAGGAGCGGGTTTGGTTTCTTTGCACTGCTTAAAGCTGCTGTAGCAGCTGCATTTTTAACATGGGGGCTAGGCAATTGTTGAAAGATGTGCTTCGGCGATTCAGAATTTTGGTAAGTTTATACCTGTCTATTTCTATCTCTCTTGGGGTTGACAACAATTCGCATTCGCAGTATGCCCTGATTACCCTTACCCGATACACCACTTGTTATTTCTTTCTTGCGCTGGTTAGCTGCCTTGTCCAGATCACTCTACAGGCTGGCACCTTCTCGGTAAATGCCCAGGGCGTTCAGATGATGTCTACCATCCTGGCTGAGGCCAAAGTTCGGGAAGGCTTTCCCATTATCCGGGACAGCACTCTTCAGATATGCGACAGCATTCCCGGCCAGGACGGCACTCTTTGCAATGTTGTCTCGGGACAATCACAGCATAATTTGACCTTCGATGCCCAAGCGACATCAAGTCCAGTGAGGCCCTTCTTATTGTCAATTTATTTTAGCCCTTATATATCTTACAGGGACAAAGGCGTGCTCTGACGGGGGAAGCTCAATTTGACCCTTCTGGTAATTTACAGGGTGTCATCATCTCCAATGGCGCATCCCCACCACAGTCGCTCAGTGAACAATGTGTGGTTTCACTCTCTTGGTTGAATGACCTGTGAGAACTTAATGGTTTCGGCAGAACAAACCTTGTACTGATGTCTATCTAGTCTTCGGGATGCGAGAACAGGAGACGCTGTCACACTAGCATTCCAGATTTGGCTTCTAGGGTTATCTCTCGTAACAATTCTGAACGAATCGATACCCCATTTGTACGTCATTTATTGTTTGGAAGTCAGCCCCCGTATTCGACAGTCTCATGTCATGTCAACAGATTTGCTGTGCTCGTCAGTCACGTACTTGATACGGTTTGGGCCGGACTTCGGGTCAGCTCGACTTCGCAAACAAGGAAATTATATGAGACGCTTGTAGTAAATGACGCTTGCAATGGTGTGGACATCAACACAGCTTTATGGGATGCCAGAATGTCAAATGCAGTCAGTCATCATTGCACGGGCTGTCGTTGGAGGTTTCAGCTGATCCGGTTTTCTGCAGATCGCCATTGTCGCTGTCAACTACGCCGTGTTCTTGGGAGTTTTGTGCATTTCTTTGAAGCTGTTTGATGTACATCCTTTCCCTCCATATGTGTATTGTTGCTCATGTCCGCCGTAGGTTTATAAATCACAGATGGTCAAGTACGTCGGAACATCCACTCGGGCAAACATAGTACATATGGTTGGTCGTCTTGTATACTATCTGTTGACTGTTCCTATTTACATCGTGACAACCAGCTTGTCCTTGCTTTCTCTGCGAGTTTACAACTTGCAGGTTTCTTCATTCTTGCTTCGACGGCACTATGGATAGACAAACTATCCTATGGCGCTATACGTCGCGCCACAAATCACTTGACACTATATCAGGTGGGATTCATTGTGACAGCTATAGTACGTTGCAATACCAGCTATTCCGACACACTGACAAATGTCTTTATAGCTTGAAATACCGTGGCTTGTTTTGGCAAGTCTTAATTGAACGGTGTTATGGATGATAAGTTCTAACATTATACTATAGGGCTGGATATCAGTTCGTCGTGAGAAGCACAGTTGGTTCGCTGCATTTCTTTTTCTCGGTTTGATACTGGTTATCATCTCGAGCGCATTGTTTGCAAGTGTTCTATACCGCTTCATTTTCCAAACGTGGCCTTTCTTTGCTGCTGTAACGGCGAGTTCAGCATTCTTTTTGTCTTTTTCCCCGCTGACTTTCTCCCGTTTCGTTAGGTGTTCGCTTACATTCTTCTTGTCTTAACCACCATCCTCGATGTTTCGTGTCGTTTGAAATTTAGGAATGGCTTTACCGATTATCGTATGTCCGTTACACTAGGCCGTGGAACAAGTACTGACCTCTTGACTGATAGTTACGATCGATGAAAAAAAAACAGAAAAAGCCACTTTTGCCCCCTTTCATATAGCCAATCGTTTGGCAAAACCTCTCCCCAAGGAACCAGCCCCTACCTTCTCCGGGACGGACGTCGAAAAGGTGTCTTTCCAGGCGATCACTGCCCCCGCTCCTGCTGTTGTCAGAGAGGACAGTGGTTCCACACCACGTCATATTAAATCGATGCTCCGGAGACTCAGTGGCAAACCCAGACGCCTTGGTGTAACCTTCGTTGATGCAGTACCGAGCACTGCAGCGGAACGACCACTACCCGAGTCTCCTGCCGAGACACCGGATGACATTGTTTTGTCGTACGGGAGCATGAGCCCTGGTAGATCAGCTCATTCCTATCGCCCGACATCAAGAACAGATACAAGTCGGTTCACACTTTCAACTGCGCCCCCTCCCCGCCGTTTCCAAGCTCGAATCACAAGCCGCTGGTCTATGTCGACCGCTGGTGATGATATGGCTTACCATCATCTCCCAACTGCAAATTTCAGCGCTGCACATCATGCTGCGAAGAATGTTATAACGGGGTTGCCATCAAATGCCAGCCACAGAAACTGATCGGCTGGATGTATACTATTCGTTAAGTATTCGCATTTTACTAGAAGGAAATGGTATGCGTCTCATGCGATGGACTTTATTGGTGTAAAATAGTGTGCTCTATCGTTAACGATAAAATTTGTACATTCAACGTGTTTTCTGTTGCTCAAGGACACGCGAAGGTGTCAATACGACTCGAGTTCTGTATGAATATTTACTGTTTTTCATGCTTCCCAAGGCGATCTGCGACCGTCAAGAAATGCTTCTTGTCGAGCTGTCTCTTCCTCTCCTTGGCCGTATCGTGGGCTAGTGCATAAAATGTTTTTGTATGCACAAATGGATGGGATCATTTTGTTGCCGCAATTCGAGGATTGAAGTTACCAAATTTGGAGTAATTCTCTGCATTGGATGGTCACAACTTGAAGGGCAGCGAGCCTGACGTGTCGGATTACAAAATTCTTTGCAGAAAAAAAAATTAAAAGAAGCATTAGAGGTTGGTTGTAGCCTCGTAGGCTGTGGGCTCTGGTAACCCCAAGAAGATCCCCACTGACACACTGGGAATACCAAAATCTAAAGACCCTCTATAGGTAATATTATAGGTAATCTGAATATATTTTGTATAAAGATTCCTATAAAGATCCACAATAGTTAATCTATAAAAGGCGGTTATAGGCGGCAATATAGAAAATATATCGAGATAGCTATAGCAACTCTTTAGAGGAAATGTATAAATTGTCCAAATAGGAACAATTATAGAAATTCTATAAATTTCCTTTATAGTCATTTTTATATATTATCTATAATTGTTCCTATTTGGACAATTTATACATATTCTCTAAAGAGTCACTATAGCTATCTCAATATATTTTCTATATTGCCGCCTATAACCGCCTCTTATAGATTAACTATTGTGGGTCTTTATAGGAATCTTTATACAAAATATATTCGGATTACCTATAATATTACCTATAAAGGGTCTTTAGATTTTTGTATTCCCGGTGGGTGAAGACATCTGTTGAATGCCAACTGCCAGTAAACACTGATGGTGTACTATGTAACATCCTGAGATCCTGCTTTTCTTGGTTCCCTGGT
>KN833025.1:197078-213328 GCA_000827315.1 Piloderma croceum F 1598 | reverse complement strand
GGTGGGTGAAGACATCTGTTGAATGCCAACTGCCAGTAAACACTGATGGTGTACTATGTAACATCCTGAGATCCTGCTTTTCTTGGTTCCCTGGTCACAAGGTCCACAATGTCCAAAATCAGGCACTTCAATGATCAATCCTAACAATGACAAATTTATTGTAATATCTGTCTCCAGGTTCAGGGTCAGTGAATCACCGGTTGGATGGTCAAGGCCCAATCAAGGCTGTGATGCAAAGGTCTGTTTGGTTGTTTTATTGTATTGCTAGTCATTGCAAGGAACATTGTACATGTGGTGACCTGAACCTATTCAACTTTGTGAGGAAATTGACACAAGTAAAATAATACACAGCTAGATTTGGTTTGTGCATGGTGCGATGGAGGCATATAATAGGAGGACAATAGATGATCCATACAGTAAAGCACCAAGGCTTGTTTCACCTGTTTGATTATGTCACAATGGGAAGCAATGTATATGAGACAAGTCATATAATGTTCTGTCTGTTTGCTCGGCACAGTAGTACTTGATATTTGGGCTTGCCACGGGGCTACTCCTGGCTAGTCGGATGATTATGATTAAACCCTCATCTTCCCGAGGTAATACTACAGTATGTATAGTACAAATATAATAATGCAGGTCTATGAAGATGCTGAAAGTTATGAATGAGGTGCGTTTGCGCCTACCAGTACAAATTTGGTTCCGTCCGCCGTGACATTAAAGGAAGCCTGTTCTACGTCCTTGGTTATTAACACCCCCGTTCGGAAATTCTCTTTGCGCAAGATTTCTTCCACGTAAACTGTGCTGTATCGTGAGATCGAGCTTAAAGGAAATAATGCATTTGACGAACGATGATAAGCAAGGCCCTCGTTAAAATTCCTCCAGCAGATGATTCCGAGTACCCAGCTCGCGATCATAATCACAAAAGCCACCACGGTGAATGAGGAAAAAAAGGGGCATGATGCGAAAGTCCGACGGAAGAGGGGAGAGCTGAACACAACAGCCCAAGATGCGATGAAGAAAAGCCCCAGAAAGAGGAATGCTATCATTGTGTTCTTCATTTTGCGAAGCACGGCGAACCATCCCTGGGAGTTAGAGCGTCAAACACAGGCTTCAGAGAAAGAAGAACATCACTTGCCATTATTATCCAAGGTATAAGAAGCTTTACTCAAGCAGTAAGAATCCTGACGAGTAAACGGAAAGCAGGACTTACTGTTGCACTGGTAATGAACAATCCAAGATTGGCCCTAGTCTTTGCAAAGAGTACTGCCATCACACCGTTCATCAGGGTGTTGATCCAAAGGGACATCGCCGTCAAAAGAGTGAATGACGAAAGCTGCAGGCAGACAAAAAATGCCATAAACAACTATTCAACGATGTCGTCAGTATATCAGCTGTCTTTCATGTAAATTTAAAGGATAGGCTTACTCGGTGAATTCGGACAATGTCTTTCGGAGGGCCGGTGGCTTTGAAGGTCTTCCAGTTATCAGACTGCAGGTCAGTGAGCTTAATGTAGCACAATTAAAGGACTGAAGTTTACCCTCAGGAGCTTGAATGAAATGAATGAGGACAGGAGCAAACCCACACAGTTGAGCACGAGGATGGATATCTGTATTGTAATGTTGAATATTACTTGAAATATGCCACGGCGGTCAGATGAGCACACCTCATATGCAAACCTTGTTTGAAAGTACGTAGGAAAAATATCAACGCCACAGGGCGAGTTTTCACCGATAAGGAGCTGTCGAACGTAGTTTGCAATGTGAGCAGTGCGCCATGTGGCGAATGCAGACCCGCTGAAATTTTGGTTAAACAGATGATTTGAATGCATGCCGGTGGTTGTGCCTACATTATCAGAAGGGTCCGAACTACAAGTGCCGACAACCTGGACAGCAAAGTTGTGAGTGACTGAGAAGGACAATATGATGAAATATTTTACAAATGGGGTATTGACTCATACAAGATGGCAATGAACGATATGCCCAGAATCCAGAACTGAATGATGATGAGAACTGTATCCTCTCCGAATAAATCATTGAATCTGAAACTGTAGTTAATATCATTTAACAAATTGTCGAGAGTCTACACGCACAACTGAGCAGGATATACCAGGACCCGAGTACACTGATTATCGAGGAACACGGTCATATTTTGGATCTTGATATTGACACCGCCGGTTTCCCCTGGAGCTGAAAACTATATAAACATAAACATGGTAATAGAATTATAGAGATAGTACCTAAAGAGTCGGATAGATTCTGTTCGACATTCAATCGACGCAACAGCGGCTGCAAAGCGCATACATTAACTTATAACCCCGTTTTCAATGAAACATACTTACGACATCTTCAACCTGTTTGACCGATGAACAATGTGCCAGGCTTAAAGGAGTATAACAACATACCGAGCGTCTAAATCCATCGGGAATTGGAATGGAAACATTGCCTTGACGAGAATCAAAAACGGTTGTGCAGGAGTTGTTCGCCATGCCAGTGGGTATGCTAGTGCATAACTGTAGTTTAAATTCCCTCGAGTCTCCGGTAAGCCACGCGATCTCCCGTTGAGGCACGTTGGCTTCGTGAATGATACTCATGACCGTATCACTGTTGTGCCTATCAACCGAATACAGAAGGGAGTGAAGAACCCCTTGAACGAAACAGTGGATAACACTGAACACGAAGAAGACCAAAGTTATCTTGTTGAGCGTAATTCGTGGCTGCAGGAAGAAATAGCGTGTCAGATGGGCACTGCTACTGCAGAAAGGAACATTTAACATACCACCGACTTGAGCAACACCATGGCTAGAAATGATGGGAGGTACAACGAGCTCCTCGGTCTAGCGAGTGTAAAGAAATGAATATCAACCGACCAGCAGTTGGACTACGAATCAAGCGGCAAGAGCCAACAGCGAAAAGAAAGAGAGCGCAGGAAAGGGTGTAAAATGGTCCAACTCAGAGGAAAATTTAAACCATCCCCCATGTTATCCATTTCAAGGGCCCCTGGGGGGTATTTCATGTCGACAAATTGCGGGAGGTTCCGTTTTGATGCGGAGAAATGACATTTCAAACCTCCAACTTTAGGGCCCGTACGGTAGCATTGCTCAGATCCTCAGTTTGGCTGGATGCGCCTAGTTGTAAGCATTCTTCATGTCGCCTATCTTTTAAATACAAGTAAGTCACAATAACCATCGGTTTGTCTATATTTCTATTCCAAAAGAATATCTGCCTGATTTTGAGCCTAAAGCAATACGGTGCGTAAGGGCGGTAAACCGACGATCTGGGGCAATGTTACCGAGCGGGCTCTAATAAGCAGGTTTTTTTATAGTGGCCTGAGAAGCTGATGTTATTGGGATTATTAGCGTTTGTACTATGCTTGTAACCATAGCCACGATGTTATCCGCTTGCCAACATAAATCTCCCAGCACTTTCTACAAATTCACGAGTCATGGTGGGAAGCCCGGAGTCGAGCTCTGGAGTCTGCTGATCATGAGGCGCTGCAGTCGGGTCCAATGGACGGTTCACTGGCATGTTGATCATCAACATATCGGCCGGCTGGCACAAGTAGTTAGGTGGAAACCACATGCAAGGTTTCCTCATCTCGTCCAAAGAGACATGATGGCGACCGACAGGAGACAAGTAAATGGATCCGATTTGTTAGAGACTGCACTAAGTACTCATGATACTTGGCACCGAAGTTTACGGCATAGTGCTGCTTCTGGCCGAGCCAATTGTCGCAGGTCATGAAAATGAAAAGTCTAGCAGGCAACGACAATCTGATGCTGGCGGTCCATCGCTTCGGTCGCCGTTTGCGGGGTCCTCGTCGATTCCATTCATGGCATGTCCCGTGCTTCCGGCTTTGCTTTGCATAATATGCATGTTCTTGGGCTTCGCCCCCAATGGCTGTTGCAACGTTCTCCGATCATTCGTAAATCTGCGTTTGTCCGACATGTCGCCACAGCCGCCTCATCGTCCACCGAAACGAAGGCGGCGGAGGAGACACAAGATATCATTGCACTTGACAGGCTGCTGAAGGCGGTCAGTAAGTAACCCACATTGTTGGCATACCGGGTATATGACAGTTCAAAAACTTATAGGAAAAAGATCGAATCCCGCCTATCACTCGTATGTTTGTAAAATCGATGCACTTAAACGATGATGAGAAACAGGTTTCGTTCAATTAGGATAGTGCCCATGAGAACACCCATGCTTTGGTCAGAGGCTATCCTTGCGTCTTTGGAACATCATTCTGCATCCCGTGATGCGAGACCTCCTTCCCCTCCGCCGTATCCGCTTGCGGAAAGACATATGTATGATTCATATACGGAACTTCTTTTGCCTTTCGCATCCAATCAAGGCCTGCTCGATCAATACACGAACGCTTCTGGCGGTATTCGTACAGGAAAATTGATGGAGCATCTTGACTCTCTGGCTGGGTCGATTGCTTACAAGCATATGCTTGGTCCAGGAGTTGAAAAGTTAGGCACTATTCAACAGCGAGGGTTCTACATCGTGACTGCTTCTGTCGATCGGTCTGTGCTTCAAACTATGGCAAGCTTTAGTTCTCAATAGGGTCGAAATATAGATTAGACATGCTGGCACCATTACATCCAGTGCGAGACCTACGGTTGAGTGGCCAAGTTGTTTATACCGGTCGTAGTTCGATGGAAGTGGCGGTGAGGATGGAAGCTATGGAGAAAGATGGCACAGAGGAGACAATTATGCTAGGTATGGAGCCTCACTCGGATTTTTGCTTCTGAGTCAATGTTTCATCTCAGGTCGGTTTTCTATGGTCTGCAGAGATGCAAATACCCAGCGCGCAAGGGAGGTAAACTCCCTTATTACCTCTACGCCCGAGGAGAAAGCTCTTTTTGCCATGGGAGAAGGTCTGTGTCCATGAATAAAAGTGGCATTGGCCGACTGACAGTGGTACTCGTCTATTGTCAAGGATTGAAACAAGGAAGACAATCCCTTGCTCTCCGTTCACTATCACGTGTTCCTCCCACCTCAGTGGAAGCCCAGGATTTGCATTCATTTTATTTGAAATATGGCCAAGATGACCACCAAAGTCCAGAAACTGCTGAATGTGAGAAAGAGCGGGTTTGGATGGGGGACACATATTTGGAGAAAACTATGTTGATGTTCCCACAAGAACGCAAGTGAGCATCAACATACGCAATCCCCCCATTATGACTTACATAACTCCTGCACAGCGTTCATCAGAAGATTTTTGGAGGTATCTGTTCATTGACTGATGAGGCAGGATACTACCTCTAAATCCTGACGTTGTATAGGCTATCTGATGCGTTTAGCTTACGAGGTACGATATACTCTCCTTATCTTTTTCTGTATCACTCTTGACATTCTACAGCTTGGATTTACGAATGCGACCCTCTTTACCCGCTCTCCCATACGCTTCTTGTCGCTGGACGGAATATCATTCGCTAAACCGGTTCCTATAGGCTCCATTCTCCGTCTCACTTCTCATATCTTACATACCGGCTCATCGCCACACTTTCCGACGCTTGTGGTATGTTAAGCTTTTCTCTAAGCCTGTTCCATCACAATGACATGCTTCGTTCATCAGCATGTAGGTGTACAAGCAAATGTCGTCGATGTGAAGACAGGCTCGTAATTTTCTTTCTAAACAATTCTCAGCCCGCTGATGAGATATTGTGCAATCCAGGCTTCGAACAGACTACAAATGACTTCCGTCTTACATGGTGCCGTGATGGAAGCGAGCCGTTGTCGCGAAAAGTCGTTCCCAAGACGTACAAAGGTAAGCTAAAGGTCAATAAGAGCTATCAATAGCACTGTTCGCTAGCACTGTTCGCTGATCGTCACCGCTTCGTTTTCCAGAAGCGATGCTATGGCTGGAGGGCAAGAGAGCTTTGGAGATGGGTGCAGAAATTAGGGAGCTGCGACGTCGTCCTGATGAAGAAATATAAGCCCAAGTGTTCATTTGACAATCTTTATTGCATTTGTCGTAGCTCGAGGCTCCGGACAATCAAGATATGACTTGACACAGGGATGAGGAGAGCGGGTCATTTATTATCATTTCCGTGACTTATCGGAACATAAACAGTGCATCAAGATTTTTCTATCATCACATTTTAGTATTACCAGTGCCAGTGTTCCACACGATAAGGTCGCGACTCATTGTCCTTTTTGATACTGTCAATGGCGCTAGTATCCAAGCAGATCTAGATTTTATTCGCGAGTCATTTTTGACTCCCAATGTGTATATCGTAGTAAAGTCAATGATTTGGGCAACGCTTGACCGGTGATTCAGACCAAGCACGCAAGCCTTCACATAAACACAGACGGGAATATGATTGCAGATTACATGCTACGGAATATGGTACATAAGTTCGCGATACGTTAAGATAATCCGCAATAAAATATGACAAAATGCGAATTGCAAGGAAACAATGTTCGTGTGATAGAGAGAGAAATTATATGCGAGGCATCGTGGGTCATAATTCGTGACAGTAATTCGTGATGGATAGCATTCAAAAGCTACTTGGCTACTTTCCAGGAGAGGAAGAGGCGGACTTGATGTTCTGTTTGAGTCTTAATAATGGTGAGCCGGTGTGAACGGTATTCGGTCTTATGGGTTGAATCCCACAGTCCATTGGTGCAACTTCACCGCACTTTATATGGGTCCTGCAGCTTAAGTTGAGTATGCAAATTTCAAAATCACAGAGGCCAAAGACTAACCTCAAACCACAATCATCGCATTCGAGAACAGGCTTCCATCCTATCCTTTTCAAACAAATATCGCACTTCGCCATAAGTAGACCACTCGAGAAGAATAAGTCCAACGGGTTCCAGCCTGCCTCCACAGTCCGCATCGGGGATGCACTCCTGCTCCCCCTCCCGACCTCATGCCCATTAGCGGTGCTAGGAGTAGTAGGTCGCTTTGCACCAGGTTTGATAAGCGTGAAGCGGTGTACCATAGGTATAGAGCGGATAGTGGAGCCGCCTTCTGTTGCAGCTGCAGTAGAGATCACTGAGGAATGGGTTGTGTGGTAAGTTTCGATAGAGAGAAGGGAGTCGGTATTGTAGATCTCGGATGAGATCGGCTGGGGGGCAGGTGGTGCTGCAGGTCCTGTATCCGGATCAGGGCGTACGGTACAATCCGAATTTGAGGAGGGGTCGGGTCGGATGGTGAGAATAGAGGATAGAGAGGGTGGGACCGTATTCGTCGCTTGCGAGGAGTGGGAACGGATGACAGTCGTGCTGTATTCCGAGCGGGTGGTCGGATCTTGAAGTAGAGGTTGGGTGCTAATGCTGGAGCTGGTAGCGCTGTGGTCTAGTGTTGTTGAATGAACAACTATTTTTTGACAAGCAAAGTAACGAGATGACCCACCAAGAGTAGTCGTAATATCTCTGAAGTCGCTGATACCGAGATGTACACCGTTAAGACCCATGATAGCTTCCGCAAGCTCATCTTCACTGCTTGTATTCTCCTCGTCGCTCGCCTTGGCTTTATCTTCAATACCCTTGTTCTTCCCACGTCCCATATTGAAACTTGGTATCCTGAGTGTATGGCCAACTTTGCCGGACATCATGAACTTAACACTGCCCACATGCATGTCGTCCGTCTCCGATGGTCGCAATAGTACTTCCGCCTCAATCTCGCGTAGCTGATCTAGAATGACTCGAGTGGTGGGACGAGCGGCTGGCTCTAGTGCAAGACAATCCAGGCACAATTTGATGAAAGCCCCAGGACATCCAGGGCTCGCACGTCTCTTGACCTCCTCGATGTCAATCCCAAACGTGGGCGCTGCCCGTTTGAAATGATAATCATCCGCTAACTTCCTCGCCGCAATCTCACAAAGTATAATCCCCAATGAGAAAATATCTGTTGGCAAATCAAATTCATTCCCAAGTAAAATCTCAGGGGACATGTATGAGTCCGTCCCGCAGAACGTCAGACGCTTAGACTCATCTTCGTTCCGCGCTGCTATTCGCGCGAACCCGAAATCTGTGATTTTGAGACGGCCATTGGAGGTCACGAGCAGGTTTTCGCCTTTCAGGTCCCGGTGGATGCATTTGCGAGCATGCAGGTATGCAAGGGCGCGCGCTATATCTATGGCAAATGAGAGGCGGAGGCGCCAGGGAAATGGTTTGTGTTTGTCGTGGATGTACATTCGAAGATTGCCTAGGAGACATTTATTCAAGTTAGGGAGTTGTGATTTCGATTAGGGGAGGAATATGCACCGTTCTCAATGTATTCAGATATTATGAAGATGCGACCATCCGGTTCTGGGGAACGCGAAAGACCGAGATATAAGACAACGTTTGGATGTCGTGCCTCCCTGCCTCTCCTGATCAGCGATTGAAAAGATGATTCGTTCGTCTAGCGCTCACTTCATCAGACGCCATTCTCGTTCAAAGTATTTGGCCACATCGTATTCGCCGGAAGGCAAGACTTCCTTGATGGCGACATCTATGCCAAGGTATGCCCCTGCCACGGAATCAGTCAAATGGCGAACTTAGTCGTCATGACCCACCTTTGTACACATTCCCGAACGACCCTGATCCTAACTTCTTCCAGTTGCCTTTGATATCCTGTAAAGTGATAATTATTAGAATATATTAGCTAGATGTACGAAACTGGATGCACCTCGTATGGTATGACGTCGAACGCATCAGGGTGCATCTCGCTTCTGGTACAAATGAGGGTGTGTGTTTGAATGGCTCTGTGTGAATGTGCAGATGATATACAGGATTTTACAAGGAGGCCTGTCCCCGCGAATTGCTGAGCACTGGTATTACAAGTCCAAGTCTGAATCAGTTCAGAGCCCCGGATTCCAGTTTCGGCTGATTAAAGGTTGCTCCTATGTACTTCCCAAAATGGATGGGGACGGAGTCTATAGTATTGTTCCCAATAAGGGAGAGACGATAACGTTTTTGCCATCAAAGAATTCGGTCACAAAGCAAAACGTGGTTATTGCCACCCAGTCAGCTCGACTACTCACATTCACGGCTTCATTGAACGCCAGAACACTGTTATTACGAACACTTCACGGAATCTCCAGAAAAGAGGATTGTTAGTTTGTTATCAATCGCTGAGCAAGCTGAAAGTGAGTCGTAAGCACTAGCCGTTCAGTCGGTCCTCATGTTACGACTTGGAGACATCCATACGCTGTGTTGAATGCCCCCTCAACAAGATGCGGACAACAACACCAGATCGCGGCCACGAGCGAATACCACGACCTTTACATTCCCCTCATGGCGTCGAGGAAGACCTGAAGCTGCCCCGCCTGTTCCAACTATCTTGCCAGCGCCGTCTTTATCTTTCGAGGCTCTAATAGAGGCACTCAAGCCCCCCGCTGTGCCAAGTTTGAGTCATGCCCGCTCTTTGGCTAACCTTCTGGCCACTCAGACACCATTGCCAAGACCTACAGTGCTTAATCCCGTTCTCGCAGCTCTTTGTGGGAAAGACACCCCACCAGCATTGCAAGTGGCTGGTTTTGATATCATGACTGCATATTGGGAGAATAGTGGAACAGCAACCAATCTTGGTACGGCTGATCGATTGTCCTATTTCTCGCTTTTCTTGGGTGCGTATACAGCTTGGTCGTCTGAAATTTGGGAAGCCCGGTTCAGGGCCTTGCGGGCTCTAACCTCGTCAGGCGCAGAGGCTGTAGGCATGGAGTCTCAGGTTCTGGACCTTTTGATGTCCTGGATCAAAGGAGCATTTGAGGGCTTACTTTCTTATGAGTTGGTCGACCCAGCTGAAAGAGCCGAGCGTCAACGTAGCATCGAGGCTCTCGCGGCAAGCGTTACTTCTATTGCGGAGAACGTAGAAATTGTAGCCAGGATTCCGGAAGAGCAATTGGCGGCAGTGTTGCAGTTCTATGCTGATTTGGTCGAGCGTGCCCTTGATTTGCCTACGAACTTCACGACACAAGCTGCTTTATCGTCCAATCAATCCACTGACACCCGAGGATCCCCTGCCAGCACGCCATCGAGACCATCTACCCATCGTCGTCACCCATCGTCCTTGTCCATACCGGCAATGAATCCACCGCCTGCACCTCCACCGCCGAAGCATCCCGCGGACCTGATGGTCACCGTGTATATTAATCATCTCAACTCTCAGCTAAAAACATCTGCCCCGTCACATCTCAAACTGATTCTTCCTCTTCTTTTTCGTGCGTTGGCATTCTATGCCTCTCCTCTCCCTCGCCTCTCTATTACTTCAGAAGCTCAAACGTCTCCACCATTGGAGAAGAAACTCACAGACACCATCACTTCGTTATTCGGGGGACCTTTTGCGACATCATGTGGCATTATTTTAAAACGCCATCTCTCTCCCCCGCAGAATATCAACGAGAACGTAAGGGCATCGATCCAAGTGTCGACTGGTGCCCATCGATCTTTTCGTAATTTTGTTCGACAACGACTACATATTCGCATAGCCCGGGCATTTATTAACAGGGAAAGCTCAGTGAACTACGGCCCTTCCGGCGCTCCGGGCCATATTGACATGGAACGTGATGTGATGGAGCGTGCTTGGCCGAAAGATGACGTCCAAGGATGGGACGCAGACCGCCTTGGCAACACAATCTGCAGATCGGTGGAGGCATGGACAGATTTGGCCAATCTCAATCCTATTGATAGTGATGAGCTGAACGTTGGGAGGGAGAAAATATTGGATGAGGTTGCTGGTATTCTGAAAGACGTGTTCCAGGAGCTTGACATGAGAGATGATGACACTCCCATGGATGATGAAGCCGCCAGCGCGGTCGGTGAAACCCTCTATCGGCTTGCGACCTACATACACTCCGTAAAGTGTGTTCTATTCAATATACGCCCACAGAGGCTATTGCTTACTAACCACGTTTTCTAAAGAAACCCAGACGGCACTCCGTTCCTTATTCCATTATCGCAGCCCACGAGTGCGCCAACGCCATTCTTGCGTACATTGACGTCTCTCCTCGCTCGGGATCACGCGACGTACTTGAATCCTTTACTTTCAACAACGCTTCTCTATGTGGCAGATCATCTGACCGATGCGGATACGGCTAAGCTTCCCACTGTCATGTTTGAACAACATGATCTTTCCCCTACTTCGCCCGAGTGGTTGAGCAACTGGGAAAATATTATGAGCACCTCAGACCTGCTAAGTCAAGTCCGTCCCTTGACGCGAACAGCAGCTATGAATGCTCTTGAAGCTGTCTATGAATCCATGAAGGACATGCCCGGCTATCGCATGCCTTTGGCCGATCTTGTTTTTCAATTTTGTGGGCGACAAGTGGCCGAAGAAAAAGAAGATAGCGAAGGCGAAGTGATGTGGCGCATTTTAGGTGAAGAAGTCGTTCTGCGTAGCGTCGACCGCCAAGACACAGAACCATCAGGAGAAAATTCGGTGGTGGAGGAATATATGACTCTACTTACCATGGTTGCAGCGGGTACCAATGAAGACGACGCCGACGATGACGACACTGCATCAGTGTATACTGTAGAGACACATTCCCCATCACCTCTCACCTCGACGGGTCCCTCCAATTCGCCCACCCTTTCTAGGATACAGTCCGATTACCCTAACAAAGATAAAGATACGAACTTGCCTTCTGTGATGTCACTTTTATCATCTTTGACAACCGGACCTTCGTCACGGTCACAGTCACTGCAACCACACGAACATGAAGATCAATCGCCTGAGGTATCGAACGCGCCACCCACCGAATCCACAACCTTACCGAGGGCTGTTGGGGCCGTGATTGCACTCGTCGGTATTTTCAGCCAGCTTGCATTCACACCTCATGCTTTGACCAAAGAGAATCTCGATCTCGCCGTTCGAATCTACGATACATTCATAACTCTAATGGTGAAGGGCAAGTCTTCGAGGGCGCGACTGACAATTCTTCAGTTTATGATGCGTACCCGAGCCGACCGGGACCATCGGATGTATTTTGTCGATGCTGCATATGATCCAGATGGTTGTTTTTCGGCACTAGCTTCCTTGATCGACCGTTCTGCGGGAGCCAAAGAGGGTCCACGAGAAGAACCTATCGGTGATTCGGACTTTCTTCGAAAAGCACGTGCTCGCTTTCCACAAGAAAGAGATGGCAGAAGGGTTTCGCGCGGCCGTGGAACAAGGGTCTCGCACTCTGAATCAAGCAGGAGTCGCTCGAGAGCCACACGGCCTCCTCTTCGCGGGATGTCAGCTCATGCTGCAAAGCCACGGGACCCCACCTGGCAGGTGCCCGAATCTTTGCCATTCATGGTGTTCAATGCTGACACACCAAGCGAGGGGTTAATGTCGTACGACCCTGTCCGCGGAGAACATGAGCATGTCCTCCAGCTGTCCGATTACTTGACAGCGCTCGTTAAGATCCTGGACCAAGAAAAAAACTGGGAAATTCTGTCCTACGTCCTTTGTCAACTTCCAGTCCAGCTTGCTAACAAACATTTGTTTTGCGGCCCAAAGTGTCGCGAACTGCTTGCCAAACTTCTCACGACACTGTGCACTGGGCTCATCAACGGCGAGCTTGCCTCAGAGGTAGATCGCTGGCCACAAGGCCTCAAGACCCGCGATGCTCAAGGCTTAGCATACCACACGGTGTCGGTGCTCATCAGCTATCGACGGTGCTTTGACGGACGCCAACAACATATTTTGGTGGAGGTGTTACAAGCAGGTCTCAATGGGCAACCAAGTGCCATTAAGTGTTGTCTGCATGGTCTATCGCTGGCCGCCTTCGAGCTGCAGTCGTCGATGAAGAAATATCTGACTAGAATATTGGAGAAGCTCTCGCAGATCATGTCCAATCCGGAAATGGCCGTCCATATCCTCAGCTTCCTCGTCCTTGTCGGATCACTTCGTGAGCTCCACTACAATTTCACTGAAGGCGACTTCAAAATGGTATTCGGTCTCGCTCTTCAGTATCTGCAGCATTATAACCGACCTGGATCATCGCCAACGACCTCGTGGGCACTTTCACAGCATCTCCGTCTCGTCTCTTATTATACAATATATTCCTGGTTCCTGGCCGTTAAGTTACCGGACAGGCCACAGCATATTCCATATATCACTCGCCAGTTACTTCTCGCCAATGAGGGTAAGGAAGAAGTAGACGAACCCACAGAGGTCTGTTTTGATTGGCTAGCACGCTACACGTATGCAAGCGCGGACCCTCGACCTGCCAGTTCACTCCTGAGCGAGATTGTCATGAATCCCACCACGTCTGCACCCTCCGAAGTCGCTGTCACAGAGAAGACGTGGATTATGGGTAACGCGTTTATCACAATTCGCACTCTCGCGAGACTTGGCTGGATTGAAATCCTCTCGCGGCGACCATCGGGGTACACCAAGTTTTTATGCAGAGTCGAGAACGTCCCAATGGTTGGAACAGGCGACGTCGATCCGGACATGATGTCCGTACCAGCTAGCTTGATAATGGAACGTGGTCCCGCGGAGATCGAGGCTCCTGCAACTCGTGATGCGTCAGATGAATCTGTAACACAGGCAATGGCAAATGAAAATTTGCCGGAGGTGAGCGATTCAGCATAAAATCAAGGACTATCTCTAATATTAATTTTTTTCCAGGACAAAGTGCGAGATATCTTCAAGGCCGGTGAGGTAGAGAACCCTCCGCCGAAACCTGATCCCTTCACAGGCTATGTTTGGAGTGGCTCAGCTCCTTCCCAACGCCGAAAACATGTTGCACTCGATCCTTCATTTTGCGCTCTGCATCTATCGCCATATCCTAAAGCTGGTCTTTCTCCAGAAAACCACATGATCGTTGACCCGGCACTCCTTCCAGCACTGTTCCGCTCCCTTGACCGCATGCCAGTGATAGACACACACAAAGTCGGCATCATGTACGTTGCACCAGGCCAGACGGACGAACTGCAAATATTGCGTAATATGCATGGCTCTCCTGCTTACACCCGCTTTCTGGAGGGAATTGGGCGATTGATTCATTTGCGTGGTCAAGTTGACGTGTACGCCGGTGGCCTCGATCCCGATGATGATGGAGAATACGCATACGCATGGTGGGATGATATAGGCCAAATCTTATTCCACACTGCTACCATGATGCCTACCACGGACTCCGACCTACAGTGTGTAAACAAGAAAAAGCACATTGGGAACGATTACGTCCGGATCGTATGGAACGATTCTGGGATGCCATACAGATTCGATACGCTGCAAACTCAATTCCAATTCGTCAACATCGTCATCGAGCCGCATTCCCTTGGCGCTATCGCTGCGTTCTCCAACAATATTCACGAGAATGAATACTTCAAAGTCACTGTCCAGCGGGCGCCTGGAATGATCGACTTCACCCCCATTAGCGAGTTTAAACTCATATCTGCCGAGAATCTTCCTCCTTTTGTCAGGCAGCTGAGTTTGTTGGCCGATTGGTTTGCTTCCATTTTCCGACACACAGAGCACGATACGGTACGAGAGGAGGTAATCACCAATTGGCGCTCGAGGCTTCAGGCTATCCAGCGATTCCGGGAAAAAATGCCAAAGCCAGACGTCCCAGAGCCTGCTGAAGGGATATTCGCGCAGGAGGCACATAGGGACTTTACAATTTCATTTTGATCACACTCCTTTTTCTGCATATACTTCTACTTAACGCACTCTACTGGGAACTGGGTCGGACTTGTAGAAACAACAGTGATATCGTTTGGCTTTGATTTGTGCTAGTTTCTTCTCTGCTTTCTGTTCTGTTTTTCGGTCTATATCGCAATTGTGTATCCAACATCGACATCCATCAGCCCCATGCTATTGCAAAACCAAAATATTATGGATTACGGAGATCAAGTCAAATCAATTATATCATCACTGTAGCTTGGTTGCGAGTTCAGGTCTGGCGGCGCCAAAATAAATTTAGCCTTGGCCCCTGCTTTGGTCGTTTCCGAGTGACTCTGAGCCTTCCTCGACCTTGCGATCAACAAAGGTGGTCTCGTCAGCTTCGTGGGAGGCGGCGCATCTTCTCCGCTCGAAATCTCGATAATTGACTCGTTCGCCTTTGAAAGCTGGGCAGGCTTCTTCGCTATTAGCCCGGAAAGTGGTTTGGACTTGAGTGCCGAAATTGTGGCTTTAGGTCGTGGACAAATAGGCGAAGGAGACCCCGGACGGGCATCATCGTCAGATTCCGAATCCCACTCTCGGTGACCTGACATGATCCCAGGGTGCTTCGGTGAAGAGTGCGTCTTCGATTTACGAGGTGATTTCTTGATTCGCCTTTCGTAAGACGATGTACCATCGGAGTCGGAAGACGCTTGTACGAATTTCTTGCGGCCTTGCTTCTGAGTCTGCGGACTTGGAGTAGGAGAAATGGGAGGTTCCTCGGGTACGCGAACATCGAGGAAGAACGGATCATCGTTTATGTTCATCCCTCTGTCACCACCGTTCAAATTTCCCAAGTTGTAGTTGAGGTCAAAGTCGTTGTTGGCGAAGTCATCGTCGGTGTGGACAAAGCCACTCTCGTTGTCAACAAAGACATTATCGTCGTCACCATCATGATCCTCATATTCCAATGACATCGGGAAAGGCCTCGGTCCCGAGCCTCGGGTGGACGAGGACGAGGACAATTTAGCAGGAGAGAGGATATCGCTAATCCGCATTATAGCTGGGGACGACTTGGCTTTGACCTTAACCAAGGGCTTAGGCTTCTTCAGGGGCGATTGAATGGGTGCGCTGAACGTTACAGACTTGGAGTCGGAGTCGGAGTCGCTGAGGTTGTATAGCGGTACGTGTGGTATTGGGGGTGGCTTCGACCTCACTTTCTGCTTGGGGATCAATTGCAATCCTGGGCTCGAGATATCCAAGATCGTAGTTGGGCTTGGGATCTTCGTCTTCGTCTTCGTCTTGGGAGGCGGTGGTGGTGGTTTCAAGCTAGGCTTGGTAAGAGCGAAATAACCCTTAAGATTATTCCGCACATTATCGGAATTCATCGAGTCGTCGCTATCGTCGTCATCGACGTTCGTCTTGGCGCCTTTTATCTTCTTCGAACCGCTTTTAGCACCTCTCGCTTTACCCCTCCCGGCTTTCCTGTCCGCTTTCATCCTCAGGACCTCCTCATAATCTTCTACCAACCCTGGTTCGACGAGTTGGACCATACAAGCTGGCATCCATATCCTGAAATGAGCGTTCGGGTCCTCAGGGGCTTTCTGCCCTCCTTTCTCATTGCCCTTTCCTTTCACCTGCTTCTTCTTCTTCTTCGCACCCTCTTCTTCATCACCACAACCATCATCATCATCGCTATCCCCACAAAACCCCTCCTC
>KN833025.1:155300-172545 GCA_000827315.1 Piloderma croceum F 1598 | reverse complement strand
AATCAACAAAAGGCTGTTGAGTTGACAGATGGCGGACAACCATCGGAACCGAGTCGTCTCGCAAGCCTTGGTATTAGCCAATACACCCGTTTTGAATGCCTCGGCGAGTTGGCTGATATCGAGAATGCCATCTCCAATCTACAAAAGGCGGTCAAGTTAGCAGATGATGGCCAACCAGATAAACCGCTGTATCTCTCCAACCTCAGTGGCTGCCAACGAACTCGTTTCAAACGCCTCGGCGAGTTGGCTGATATCGAGAATGCCGTCTTGAATGCACGAAAGGCAGTTGATCTTACCGACAGCGGAGATCCTGGCCTATCGGATTTTCTTTTAAATCTTGGCAACTGTCAGGATAGTCGTTTTGAGCATCTGGGAGAAGAGGCCGACCTTGCAGCCGCTGTTTCTGCCTTTAAGCAAGCCGCACAATCGAACACCGCATTCCCTAGTAGCGCTCTCTCAGCGGCGCGTCAATGGGCAGAAGTATCACGTCGGAGTGGCAACCTTTTGTCTGCATTGGAAGGGTACCGAGCAGCCCTGGAGCTCTTGCCAAAGGTTGCATGGTTGGGCCTAGATCCACGTTCCCATCGTGACCAACTGCTTCGAGACAGATCTGAGAACCTGGCCTGTCTGGCAACAACATGCGCTATTCGGCTAGGTCATCTCGATGAAGCGGTGGAACTACTTGACATGGGTAGATCTGTATATTGGCAACAAGCATCATCACTACGCAGTGATTTGGAGGCATTGAAGCAGGCAGACAAAGAATTGGCAAATGAGCTTGAGACCATCGGAAGGAAGCTAGACACTGGAAGCTTCTCTGACCCAAGCCCAATTGATATAGAACACACTGCCGGAATAAAAAGTTTAACCAAAGAAGAAATCGGAAGGGAACGTCGCAGTTTAGTCAGCAAGTGGGACAGCCTAGTGGAAAGAGTTAGAAAAATCCCCGAGTTCGCATGTTTTCTGAAGCCCACCCAATTTCATCAACTTCGCCAGGCCGCCACCATAGGACGGGTCATTATCATCAATAGCAGTGAACATGGGGTTGATGCTCTAATATTTGGACGTACCGGGGCTATCGAGCACGTACCGCTCTCTTCGATTGACTCCAAGAAACTCGCCGAGATGACTGGCAACATTGTGCTCAACCGCTCTGCAGATGTTAGAGGGACACTGCAGCGGAATCACATCGCTAATGATTTGCAAAAGGTTCTCAGAATGGTCTGGCACATGCTCTTGATCCCTATCTTCCACAAGATCAACATTCCTTTGGAAAATAATGCGGGCATGCCTGAGCATCGAATTTGGTGGTATCTTACGGGTCCTCTGACTTTCATTCCCATTCACGCTGCGGGACCTGCCAGAGGGAACATCGATGTCAGCCGTATGATCATTTCTTCCTACGTGACTACTCTCGATTCCCTGTTACAAGCTCAAAAGAAAAACGTGCGAGGCTCTGCGATGCAGCGGAGACTGGTGGCCATCAGCCAACCGAACACACCAGGACAGAATGCTATCCCGAATTGCACGCAAGAGGTGATGTGCGTGACTGAAGCGGCTGCCTCAGCAGGATGGGCACAAAAAGACATTGTGCTTATGGAGGGATCAGATGCGACCGTAGAGAGAGTATCTACTGCACTGGACACATGCTCCTGGGCGCATTTCGCATGCCACGGATCTCAAGATTCTATGTCAGGCAGGAAGAGTGCATTTGCTTTACACGACGGCAAACTCGAGCTCGGTCAAATTGCGTCGAAGCGGCTGTCCCTTGGACAATTTGCATTTCTATCGGCTTGCCATGCAGCATCTGGATTAAAAGAGCTTCCTGGAGAGGCCATGCATCTTGCGGCTGGTCTTCAGTTCGCTGGCTTCCCGAGTGTGATCGCAACCATGTGGGGTATCAGTGACGAAGATGCCCCGAAGGTGGCTGATCATGTCTATCAGTATCTCTTTCGGAACGGGATGGAAGGACTTGATCCATCTGATGCCGCAACGGCCCTCAACCGTGCAGTGCAGGCTCTTCGAGACTCGAAGGATCCGCAAATGACGATAGATAGGTGGGCTCCATTTATCCATTTTGGAATCTGATTTGAATGTAAGCTTCTCAATTTGCCCTCGGTTTGTTTGTACGAGTACGTGCTCAAGAAAAGTTGAAAATCCGACCTCAATGTGTCATCGGAGAGTTATTATGTCGCGTCTAGTATAATCTATGTAATATTAATATTGGCAATGGCTACAAAATGTTTGCTACGGCATAATACAGAATAGGTCGAGACCACTAGAAGAACAAGAAAGTGACCACCATCAATTCAACTTACCGCAACAAAAAACCTCGAACAAAGCAAGGCTTCTCTACTCCTTCTGTTCCTCCTACTCCTCCCTAACCCCCACTCATCCCCCAACTGCATATCCAGCCCCTCCTCATAACTAACATCTACAAGTATCCCTGGCTCTGGTAATTCAACTGTATACCAAGGTTTCCAAACGTATACGTCTTTGTCCATTTTGATGTCTTCCCGAGCCGCGGGGTTCAAGTTTGACGATATGGGGGAGAGTGAAGAGAAGAGGATTGGGTAGATATCCGACTCCGCCAGTCCCGCCTCGTTACGGCTGTTTTGGGGTTTGTTCAACACGCGGCATAGAGCGATGATAGGATGTGCAGTTGGAGTTGGTCTGGAATGGGTGGAAGGAGGTGGTTCGTGGAGGATTTTGAGGATGCGGAGGTGGAGATCTGCAGTTGGTCGTCGAGCGGTTGTGGCTGATGAGAACTGGGAGGACGTTTCTTTATGCCAGAGCGTGAATGCCGTTTGGGAGCGGGAGAGGAGGTTGGATGCGCGTTCTGCTAGACCGTTCCTGTGGTCAATCAGACATTAGTTCTCCCTCTTAAATAAAATAGAGATGGAAAGATAAACAGGTACCTTACAAATCCCCGTCCTTT
Source organism: Piloderma croceum F 1598 (assembly GCA_000827315.1). Classification (NCBI taxonomy): domain Eukaryota; kingdom Fungi; phylum Basidiomycota; class Agaricomycetes; order Atheliales; family Atheliaceae; genus Piloderma; species Piloderma croceum. Next base: position 169,607 of record KN833025.1, on the reverse strand, counting down.
CCCCCCACCCTTAACAGGACTAACACCCACACCCCTCCTAACCTCCTTCTCCTCCCTCTCCCCGACCCCGAACACGGAACCCCGAGCCACATCCAATTTATTTCCCTTCCCCTGCTCCTGTTGCAGGAATATAGAAAGCAGTGTTGCAGAGCCGACTTGGGAAGTTAGGTCAGTGGAGAGGGCGATATGGGTCGTTGATATCGTGCGAAGGTGAGATTGGGACGTCTCTTTTTCTTTGCCCTTTTTGGATGTGGAAGCGGACGGGAGGGGTAGAGGTGGGGGAAGGGGTTTCAGTTCTGGTTCTGGTTTGTGTGATGGGGGTATTGGAGGCGGAGGAGGTCGGAGAGGTTTAGGCGGTTTGGATGATTCGGGTTGTGCTTTGGAAGTGGAAGTGGACGCGTCGAGGCCTGGGAATGCGGGAGGTACCATTCGTTTGAAGGTTGGTTCTGTTGATGTCTGTCTGTGGTGGTTCTGATGTAGGCGCGGGGGTGTAGATGCAGAGAACACTGGTGGTTTCAGAGGCCGCATGAGTGCGCGTTTCTTCGCCTTGCTAGATCCACCAGATACTGCCGAAACCTCGCGTTCGGGCGTACCTATTAGTTTTCCAGCAGCAGTGGCAAAGGTATCGCCAGGAAGCACCAAACGAGTCGTCCTCCCTCTTCCACTTGTCAGTGATTTCTTGGAGTTTGGGTCAGCAGTGGTAGAACTGGTGCCAGTCTCAAATACAGATTTGAAACTCATATCCGCGGGTGGTTTGTACGCGACTTTCGGTTTCGGCTTTGGTTCAGGTGAGGAGAATCCATCAGGACCAGGGAGTCGGTGTCGGATGGGTGTCGGTATGAGTCGAGGGCGTTTTGACGGTCGTGCGGACTGTGGGATTGAGTTAGAAGAGTATGGGTGGGGTGTGTGTGTGCTTACTACGTCGCGATCGGAATCAGGACGGTCATGTTTGAGTTTGGTTTTGTCGAGCATTGAATATTATGAGTCCTTTGCTTATGTTACGTCTATCGACGTTACAAAGCCCTTCTGAGCAGCCGGGCGGCTTATATCGGGCACTAGTATTGGGAATGTGAGTGCGAGTACAAAAGTCACTTTAGACTCGGACTTGCCGGGCGCCTGTATTTAGCTGTCACGTCATGTGCTTATGTGGCGTCTATCGCGCTAGTCAATGGGCCGTTGCGAAGGAGGGTACGCTAGGTCCTACGCACAGATGGAGGTCAAGTACGCAACACCATCATACCTCGTATTCGCGGCAGCCACGGTTGCCCGCCGAGTAACGTCGTCCTAGCACGTCGTCTATACCTCCTGTGACAGGCTTTCACCAAACGAGCCTCGGCCAGTGATATTCGTTACGCGGACCGTAGCAAACCGGCCAGCTCATATTCCAGGGAGAACTCTATGCCGCAAGACCGATTCAAGTGGATATTCAAACAACAGTTACTACATCAAAAAAACTCAAGCCGTTCTCAACTCCACGCATCAGAAGTAGGTAGTCTGGGAGGTGAAGATCTCGTAGGTGTCAACATAGATGTTAACGCGGTCGTCCTTCTGCACCTCGAATTTCGCATCTTTCCCACCAGCCGTCACTTTCAGAGTCTCCGTGTCCTTCCTCGTCCAGTGATTATGCTCCCATTTTTCCGCTTCTGCAATACCATTCCCGTATGGGATGGCTGGTAGAATGGTGAAGTCGGCGCTACTACCTCCCGACTTATTGGTGATCGAGACGACGATTTCAAGCGGAGTGCGATTGGAGACCCAAACCATGACTATTGCGCCGAATAAGGTTTGAGACTGTAAGCGAGGCAAATACGTACTGATATTATAATCTATCAAAACGTTAGAATGGCGAGGATGGCTATGGCGAAGCAGAAGACATTAACGTACATGGGAAGTGAGCTTTTACGCGTTGGTGTTTCTCGAGTTGTCAAGCTGGAAGGCAACAGCGGGTGCTTCAGTAGGGTACGTTATGAAAGATGCAAGGACTTTACTGAGTACAAGAGCTGGAAGAGTGGGGGAACTTGATTGTATTGTGGGGACTTTATACGACACATGAAAGGGGCAACATGCTTCTAGACTGCGTCGAGAGTGCGGAGCACTGAGTCAACAATAACGCAAGTACTTACCTAAATGTTGTCATCACCCTCGGTTCAGTTACACCCTTTTCGTGGTGCCAGTAACTTGGACATCAGTGATCCTCGGCTCTGGCATCACTTTTCGGTCACAAGGTTCTTCTCATTTTGTGCGCGCACAAAATCCACGAAACATTTCACAGTGTCAGGAAAAGAGGCCTTCTCGGGAAATCTCTTCATATATTCATGTACTTTGAAGAGCATGAGCCAGTGTTCGAAGCACAGGGGCAGAATATGCATAAGTGGGGCGGCAATAGGCAGGTGCAGAGGGCTTCTAAGCAAGAAGACTGACGCTGTTGAGCATCTGATGAAACGGTAGAGTCAACCGCGCCATTTTTTCGGGTTTGCCCACGTTCGACAAGGGGATTTCGAATGAGAACGAACGGGCACGAGTGGCAAACGAATGGAGATGCGGTGGAGCATCTGATGAACCGTTTGGCAGATCCGGCACCCGAAAATGAGGGATGAGCGAAAGTTGCATAAGTACAGGTCACTCGATCGGTGCTAGAAGTCTGTTCGGCAGATCAGCAGGGCAGGTGGGGGGTTGTCGACCCGGAAGTTGTTATAGCTAGTCGGTCGAGAACTCAAGAAATCGGTGTGCGGCCTATCCAACACCGTGACCGATGAACATCGATGAACCATTGGGCAGATCTGGTGCCTGAAAATGAGGAGTGAGCGAGGTCCCGGATGCTTCTGTTCGTCAACTCAGACAACTATGACGAAAGAGGGAAAGGTGTCATAGTTAGTCAGTCAGGTAGCTCGAGAATAAGGGCATGAAATGTGGACGCGTGGGTCAGGGTATGTAATAGATCCAGAGAACACGTCCTGGACGAGTCACGAGAGCCTCAGAGCCATGTGGCATGAGTCGTCACGGGTCACGGGTCACGGCGTTCAGCAAAGGCACTGCCATTTCCAAAACCACCACTCTACTTCCTGTTTCTTAGCCTTAGACACAGATCTGATAGAGTTGGTGCTGCCGCCAGTGCCGAGGATATGTATCCGTGGGAAGTTTGTACGGCACACTCCTTTGATTCCGGGGCGGTTCAACTTGGCAATATTGCGCCATCGATACAGACTGCTAATAGCAAGAACAACCCGCCTATCGAACCCAACAGAAAAACCTCTCATCCTTAGATCTGAGTCATCATTGTATCGAGCAGAATCAAAGGTTGGTTGTCCACGCCAATACCTACCGGTGTACTTAATTAAGAAAAACACTTAGTTACAGTATTATTGTCGTCACTCATTCTACTCGGGTAGACTAATTCATATTCCGGGTAGAACTCTCTGCGATTCAAGTGGCTAATCAAACAACGGTTACTGTTACATAGATTCTGAAGGAAACAACGAAGCCGTGCTCAACTCCATGCATCAGAAGTAAGTAGTCTGAGTGGTGAAGATCTCGTAGGTGTCAACATAAATGTTAACGTGGTCGTCCTTCTCCACCTCGAATTGCACTCCTTTCCCGCCAACTTCCGCTGTCAGAGTCTCCTCGCCCTTCCTCCCCCAGTGATTATTTCCCCATGTTTCCGGTACTGCAATACCATGGTACGGGATGGCCGGTAGAACGGTGAAGGTGGAGCCATCACCTCCTGTCTTATTAGTGATCGTGACTTCGATGGGGTCTGCTGTGCGATTGGAAACCCAAACCATGACTATTTCGCCGAATGAGGATGGGCAAGTTCGAAACCGTAATCGAGGCAAGGACGTACTGATGTTATAATCTACCACAATGTTAGAATGGTGAGGACAGCCATGGCGAGGCAGGAGACATCAACGTACATGGAAAGTGAGCTTTTACGCGTCGGTGTTTCTCGAGTTGTCAAGCTGGAAGGCAACAGCGAGTGCTTCAGTAAGGTACGTTATGAAAGATGTAAGAACTTTACTGAGAGTGCAAGAGCTGGAAGAGTGGGGGAACTCGATTGTATTGTGGGGACTTTATACGATACATGAAAGGGGCAACATACTTCTAGACTGCGTGGAGAAGTGCGGAACACCGAGTCAATGATAGCCCATGGATTACTTCGTACTTACCTAAATGTCGCTAGTTACGAGACTCTTCTCTCTCATTTGGTGCCAGTAACTTGGACATCAGTAATACTCGGTCGGCTCCGGTATCACTTTTCGGTCACAAGGCCCTTCTCATTTTGTGCGCGCGCAAAATCCACGAAGCATAAGGACAAGAGACTGTCAGGCAAAGGGGTTCTCTGGAAAAGTTTCATATATGCATATACTTTTGGTGAAGAGCATGAGTCTGTGTTCCCAGCACGGGGGCAGGAGTGCATAAGTGGAATGGGGATAGGTAAGTGCAGAGGGCTTCCAAGTGACAAGACGCAGGTTGAGCATCTGATGGAACAATGACGCGACATTTTTCCGGGCTCGCCCACGATCGATGAGGCGATTTCGAATGAGAACGAACGGGCACGTGTGGCAAATGAATGGAGATGCGGTGGAGCGCCTGTCCAACATTGATGAACCATTGGGGCCCCTGAATGAGCATACAGGTGACCCGGGTGTTTTTGTTCAGAAGGGTAGAGAGGGGTTGTCAACTCGGCCAACCATGAGAAGGAGGGGATGTCATAGTTGGTCAGCCAAGTAGCCCGAGTGGGATTGAAATATGGACGCCTGAGTGAGTAAGGGTGTGTAGATGTAGAGAACACAAGCGGTTCCAGAAGCATTTTCCTTGCCTTGCTGGATCCAGGACCAGAGCCATTTATCGCCGACTCTAAGACGTCGCGACGTTCAGGCTACCCACCAGCAAACTCAGCAAAGGTACTGCCATTTCCAAAGCTACCAAGCAGCTCGTCCTCTCACCACCACTGCTTCTTATTCCAAGCGGTTTCTTAGTCTTAGACATGGAAGCTGGTGTGGTGGTAGAGTGCCGCCGGTGTCGAAGACAGATACGAAACTCATATCCGTAGGAAGTTTGCATGGCACACTCTCCGTCTCCTTCTGTCTCCGCTTCGAGTGTGGTGGTAATAGTAAATCCACTGGGAAGTCGGATTGGATTTGGTATGAGTCGAGTGGGTCGCGTCAACTGTGGTTGTTGGGTGGGGAGAGGCTTACGGTGTCTGAGAGGGCATGTTTGAGGTTGGTTCTGATTCTGTCGGCCATTTTGAGTACTTACTTAAGTACCAACGTCCGTCGTTTGCCTGAGCTGGCGGAACAGAAGGAACCATTTCGGGCAGAACGCCACAAAGCCGTCTGGCCGGGCCCCTTCTCCGTCCGCCCCGTCTGCAACTCCTAAACCCACCTTGGTGGAAATCCAGATGACTGTACTCACGGACAAACTGAGGTGCGAGATCGGGCAGGTGAATGGGTTCGAGAGTGAACCTCACACACATATTATATACGCATACTATGAGTACTAGCTTGTGGGCTGACAGCAGTGTGTCAATCCACTTTCCCCGGTGGTCCGATACCGCCAAGATCCTGCCGTTGCATTGACGGTCTTCTAGCAGCACTGTTCAAAACCTGTACGAACGAGAAGGATGGGTTCCCGTTAAATTGAGAATGACGTCCAAGGATGGATGAAGGGGAGGCGGGTGTATGGGTGTTGTTGCTGCAGATATTGTTCTGTGCGTGCAGCAGCAAGTGCACCTTGTTCTGAGAACACGCGGACGATGTGAGCAGCGATTTTATGATGAATGATCGTCTTATTATCTACTCCGACGATATCGATTCCGAATTCCTTGATCAATAGGTGAGCGGGGGCACTAAAATCGTACAAATTAGGCACATACAACGATATCATCTAATTTGAGCCCATAAGGCTCGCTCTCCAGACTTTCTGGACTGAGTTCATTGTTCTGTAGGAGCTCTTAACGTCTTTGGTAGAGATCTAGAATGACGATCAAGCCACCTAAAAGAGAAGATACAGAGAGGCACATACCTTCCTACCCTCCTGCTAGATCTCAGCATACCATCTATTCAAGTCAAAGTGGCTACTATTCTCTGAGGGGACAGTCCTTTGTCCATTGACCGATGTTGACTCGTTGGTTGTTAGTGAGACTGACATATCTGATGAAGGAGTCAGCATTGAGGGGATTAGAGGGCGGTAAACACGGCGAGTATGGCGGCCATAGTATTACTAAGTATATGGGATAAATAGGGAGGTGCTTACGGTGCATGACTCAGCAGCATGAGAGGGCATGTTTGAAGTTGGTTCTGATTCTGTCGGCCATTGCGAGTACTTACTGACATCTGTCGTCTCAGGCTGCAATTTCAATGCAGAACTTCCTGAGAAGGAGACAAGTCCATTTTGGGCAGAACGCCACAAAGCCGTCTGGCCGGGCCGCTTCTCCGTCTGTTGAACCCACCTTAGACCCACCTTGGAAGAAATCAAGATGACTGTAGTACTCACGGACAAACTGAGGCGCGAGATCGGACAGGTAAGTGGGTTCGAGAGCGTTTCTGAACTTCACACATATATAGACGCATACTATGAGTACTAAGTAAGTGAGCTGACAGCACTTCGTCGTTGGGTGCCATGGTCATGAGGTTAGCGAGGACGTTAAAGTTCTTATTCGGGAATATTATGTTGGGTGAGTCCCCCTTACCCCAATAATTCTAGAGATGACACCTTGTTCACTTTGCTTTGTGGTTTGTTTGGGGCAGGAATATAATTCTTATGAAACGGAACATTCAAAGTGGGTCTTCTCCCATAATATGATACCAATGCCAGCCTCGCTTTTGGATTTCTCGCTTTGAAAGCCTCTTGAAGCCTGGCCTTGCGCTTTACTATGTGAGGATATTGCTAGTACTGCCACATATCGGGTATTGTGTGCTGTACTTGACACAGATTAGTACACTCCGAACTCCCCGAGCATGTTGGATACCCTTATACTTTGCATGCCACACCTAGGCTTGTATGTGCTGCGATGGTTCCTTCCACGCACGGTGCTCATTATTTAATTGTGCGAATGCGCTTTTTCTGCGTGCAGGTTATGGCGGTTTACTTGGACATAAGCCAGTGGTTGTGGTTTCGTACTCTACGTTGAATCTATATCCAGTAGAGGTTGTTCATCCCTTCCATTATTTCTTTTCTTTTCCCTCGATTTCAAGATATTCATATATTCTCGTTACGTTATAGGTGTCAAACAAGTACACACGATAATCCAGGAACTCCAGCAGATTGCCAAGGATTCCGGACATGAGAGGCCGTTGATGGTAGGGATTGATCAGGAAAATGGTATAGCACTTATTTGAATGGGGCTGCGAAAATGCTGAATGGATGAAACAAATTTATAGGCTTGGTATCGGCATTTAGCTCGACGAGTACGTATGAAGCTGGAACTCAGTTGTATGTCCTCACTGGCCACTACTATTTGATCGTCCGGGGATTGAATGCGGGTATTTTGTGCTTACAGCCCTGGAGCAATGGCGCTAGCTGCCACTGGTTCGGTTGAGTTGGCTGAACAGGTTTCGAGTGCTACGGGACACGAAATGAAATTGGCGGGGATCAATTGGGCTTATAGGTGTGTGACTTGTGCGTTTATCAAATAGATTTTTCGTGATTGAAGACAATACGTAGTCCCGTCGCAGACGTGAATTCCGATCCTAGGAACCCAGTAATTGGTGTCCGTTCTTTTGGTGATAGTACGCATGAACGGTGGTCGTATCAAACTAATTAGTCTGACCTCGCATGATCAGATCCTAAGGAAGTCGGACTTTATGCAACGGCAGTAAGTCGAGGGTTGACAGCAGCGGGGATCGCTCCTTCCCCAAAACATTTTCCCGGACACGGAGACACACACGTAGATTCGCATCTCGCTCTCCCTATCATCAAAAAGCCTCTAAGTTCTCTGCTTATGATGGAACTGTCACCGTTCCAGTCCCTCATTCAGTCGGGTTGCGCCACCATCATGACAGGCCACATGGCCTTGCCGTTAGTTACAGGAGACAATACTCCATGTTCTCTGTCAAAGAAGATCACAACTGATTTATTGAGGGGCCAAATGAACTTTGATGGGGTGGTGGTCACGGATTGTTTGGAGATGGAAGCTGTTGCGAACGGATATGGTAGTGAGCGGGCGGCAGTTCTCAGTTTGGTTGCAGGGGCGGACGTGGCTATGATTTGTCACACGTTTGCAAGGCAACGGGGTGCTGTTTTGCAGACGTGGGAGGCTGTTGAAAATGGTGAATGGAGCGTGGAGGAGTTGGAGGGTAGTAGTTTGAGAATCGAGAAGCTAAAGGAAAGGTTCGCGGGAAGTTGGGAGGAAGTGCTTGGTACGAAGTTTGACGAGGAGAGGTTCAAGGATCTGAAGAAACGTAACGAGGAGCTGAGTAAGTATGCCTATGCGGCGTCTATCGCGCTAGTCAATGGACCACTGCCAAGCATCCCGAAGGAGAAGGGTACGGTGCTAGTGCTGACACCCGAGATGGAGAGCCTGAACAAAGCGGTGGACGACGCAGAGGGTGTCCTGCGCACAGATGGAGGTCAAGTACGCAACACAGCCGGACCATCATACCTCGCATTCGCGGCAGCCATCGCGCGGCGAGTAGCATCCTCTCAGCACATCGTCTATACCTCCCGGGACAGGCTCTCACCCTCAGGCTCGGACATCAAACGAGCCTCGGCAGTGGTATTCGTTACGCGAAACGCGGATCGGAGCCCGTGGCAGATCGGGCAGCTCATGGAGGTGCTTGGGCAGACGGGGGCGCCCATGGTGTTAGTTCAAAGCTGCGGACCATATGATTTGCTCAGCATCAGTGGGCGGCTATCGGTAGCAAGCATAGCGAGCTTCGAATATACGCGCCCGGCGCTCGAGGCAGCAGCCGGGGTGTTGTTTGGCGAAAGCCAGGGCCTGGGACGGGTGCCTGTGTTTTCCGGGCGGGTAGGGGGAGTTGGAGGACAGTAATAGCGGATGGGATGTTTGTGAACCAGGAACTGCCGAAAGCGGAGATAGCACACAGCCTTGCCACTTTGGCTCCGCTGTGTTACATCCTGCAACTTTCACGTCGCCGTTTTACTTTTACTTTCTGCTCCTGTCCCTTTGTTTCACCCTGCTTGTATTTGCGGATCCTGCTTTACCACTTGTGTCTGCTTCTCCACAAAAATGAAGAGGATTTTTGGTCGCGACAAGCCCAAGATGACCAGGGTCACAAATGTCCGAGAGATCCCAATCGGCGCTGGACCTGCTGCTGTCCTCGAAGTATGTCCATCCATTCTGTCTCTTACATATCTGCTTATCATCGTGTTCCATATCTTCCAGGAGAACCCACAATATCCACACATCTATAATCAGCACCGCACAGTCCGCGAAGCTGTGCCTGTGTCACAACAACGCTCGATGCGTCGGTCATCCACCGACGACCACCGGGAACCCGCAGCGGCGCAGAAAGATGATGAAAATCATAATTCAAAGCAGCAACAATATCGGGAACGAGAACGAGACCCATTGCAAAGCCCTCGTCCTCCAGCGCTCACTGACTCGCGCTCATCATCTCTCGCTTCTTTGCCACCTGGCGCATCACCTCCAATTGCAAGTCCTCAGGGTCCGCGGTCTGGTTCACCTTTCAATAATTCTACGGCCGCAAATACACAAGTTCGGAATGCCGCTCCACGAGAAAGGGAGAGGGATGGCGACAAACTCAGGAAGACCAAGCAACCCCCATTGACCACTCCTGTGGCGCCTCCACCACATAATCCTGCGGCGGCGCTTAGTATACTAAAGTCACTCGATCCATTTGCAGTGCTCGATGTCCCTGCAGAGAGGGAGAGTAAGAGCCATAAGCACGATCATGCACATCCGTCGGACGAGACGCTGGGGGAGGAGAGGAAGGAGAAGAAGAGCTTCTGGGGTGCCAAAGACAGAGAGAAGGAGAAAGGTAAGGAGCGGAAGGATGAAGAAGGCCAAGCCGAGCTTACCAGGATGATCGGTAAGTACTGCGAATTACCCGACGCCATCGGTCAATCGGTTGACTGTGGATATTTTGCCATAGGTTACTTGACGGCAACTGCAAGCGAAGACTGGAGCCTTGTGCTTGAAGTCTGTGATCGGGCTTCTGCAAGCGAAGCTAATGCCAGGGAGGCGGTCAAGGCGCTTAGACGAGAATTCAAGTGCGTGACGTTACTGTTTGTGTGGCCTTGACTTGCTGACGAGATTTAGAAGATATGCGGAACCATCAGCACAATTATCAGCAGCACGAGTAAGCATCCTACCCACGACGCGTCAATAACTTGCTCATTCTCCTTTACTCACAGCTCTGGGCAATAATGCTTCGAAATTCATCGGAAATATTTATGCAGCAAATAATGTCTCGCAAATTCTTAGATACCCTCGAGGAAGTTTTAACATCATCAAGAACGTCGCCAGTTGTACGAGAACGGTTGATGGACGTGTTGGCGGCTGTGGCGTATGCTAGCCAGAATAGTGAGTCTTTGTTCCTGAATTATTCGCTGGCTCTGGGGTTCGTGGGAATTAAAGCTGATGGGTGTGGGGTTACTGTAGAAAATAAAGACTTGCGAATCGAGAAGGAAGGTTTTCGCGGTTTGTGGCGGAGACTTAAACCAGCGGACAAACCGGACGAGGTAAGATTTGTCCCTTCATACTTTGGTAGCATCCATTCACAATTTTTGCTATAGGGCGTACCGTTTGACATTGATGATGCAATGTTCAATCCGCCTATGCCTCGTCCAACATCTGAATATTCGCAGCCTTATCAATTTCCACAAAGCTCGTCACCCCCTCGGGATGATTCCCCGCTTGTCAGTAATTCATATTATTCAGCATTTATAGATTCTAATTGTGAGTTCACAGAACGCCCCCTCACGAAAACGGTCATTCCGTATAAATCGAATTATCCCTCTCGAAGAGGACATGCGTCGTTTATTCCAAGAATGTAAACTCGGAAATGGCAACGCTCAACTGCTATCTGAGTCGTTGACATTTGCCAAACCGGAGGATTTACAGAAGGAGATAATCCGCGTTCGTATCCTCTCTGGGTGGAATTTGAGCTCTAAACTGAAATTCGATTATCTAGGAATTCTATGCAAAGTGCCGGGCCTCCCAGGAGCTTATATATGCGCAGATACCATGGGCATATGCAGGCGCCGAACGATCTCGTCTTGCCCAAGTTCCACTACAAAATCCACGAACGCCTAATGGTTCTTATCCTAATCCACAATCGAAAGACGAGGAATCTCCTCACGAGACGACGGTGGAGGAAGAGCTGTTAGCCGCGTTGCTGGGATCAAATGAAGCCCTGCTTTCGGCGCTGAGTTTGTATGATGATCTAGAGCGGGTTGCCGTTGAGAGGGAAGCTGAGGAGATTAGTCGGAGAGATGTCAGGATGGACCGGAGAGTAGGTGCTTTTAATCATTCTAAAGATGATCATCACTAAATTATCTTTGTCCCTTTCAGCAACTTCAATATCAGGAAGAATATGGAGGTCAACTCGAACCGCCGCCATCTCACGTTGGCGGGAGCTCATCTCGCAGTCCGTCACCTTCGCCTACCGGTTCCCCCGCCCTATCCTTTCAGCAGCCTGCCTTCATCCCTTCCATCACACATCCTCTACCTCGTATTCCCGGTAGTCTTCTCCCTGGAAACCTAATAAACGCATCTTCACCGCACCTGTCGCCATATTCTGCGCAAAACGTAGGATTGGTACCACCGCCTCCCGCTCCTCATGGTCCTCGATCCCCAGCGCAAAATATGGCATCCCGCACACCTTCTCCGGAACGGTTTGCTCCAGCCCCTGCACCTCTGTCATCACCCGATCATCACTCTAGGACGGATTCATCCGCCAGCAGTAAAGAGCATCATGCTATGCATAACGGGTTGGATAAGCTGCAGATTATGGAACGGAATGCGGCCATTGATGATGATGATGAATGCGTCACGCCTATCAAACCGAGTGCCAAGGCACTTGGGAAGCGTAGGGTAATCGAGGTAGAGGAAGCTGATCGTAAGCTATTCTTTGATATCACGGTAGGATCACCTCTAACGCCATTTATTACAGGCCCATTTGATACGGACGATATATTTTATGACAATCGGGACGATTCATATCCTGTGGAGAATAGGCTGGATTCTGACTCCGACGAATTCAACACTGGTCGATGGCAGCACACGACACGTTATGTATATGATGCCGCCGCCGAACGTACTCAGCAACGCATTAGGCGAGGTCGGGTCAGCACGCTTGTCGATGGCGTGCATTAGACCTGCACTTTATTTAGTTGTGGTTGAGCGCTGTAGAGGACTCTCCTGGATTTATATATTGTTCATGTTGTAATATGTAATCGTCAAGTTCATCTTTAAGCTCGCCCTCTATGTTAGTCGTCTTCAACCGACACCATCACATGCGCTAAACGTGAACATACTCATTCAGTGATAGACACAGATACACAGAGTAAACCGGACTGATGGTAGTGCATCCTATGTTTATACAACGAGACCAAAACATGCATCGTTGAAACGTCCCGTCCTTCATTGCATCTTCTGTTAGACCTTATCTTCAATCCAAGCCAGCAGCTCCTTGTTGAGTTCATCCGCGTGTGACGACATTAACCAATGGTCGGAATCAAATTCCTTATACGTGATGTCTTTGCAATGTTTTGACATGCGTGCCTGCATCCTCTCCGGCACGCACACATAGTCCTGCGTGCAGCCTGCGAAGAAAATGGGCTGATGAATATCATATCTGTCGAGCGGGATCGCTGTCGACGGTAATGGAATCATCAGCCTAGCTGCAGACGTGCATAGACAATGAAATATACGAACATTTGTCTTCTTCAGCTGCGTGACCAATAATGCTGAATTTGTACCAGTTCAAGGGTGCAGCGAATCCATCTTTGAGTAATATTTCGGTTTGGATTCGTTTATCCTAAGAAGAATCAATTCATCAAGTTAATAGTACGGGCGAAGAATTAGATGGCAGTCCAACCTCTTCCGTCATATACCATGGCAAAGCGGTTTGTTTATCGGCCAAGATCCAGGCTTTGGCAGCGCCTACTGGGCACATATCCGTTTGCCAGGTTTTAGGATCATGAGGCCAAAGAAGGCTGAAAAATGAATCCCACTATTCTTCGTTCATACCAAGTGCACGCAAGAACATGGAAATGGACATACGTGATTTTCTATCACCTTGTCCGCTCCATCCTCTGAGAAGAAAAGCCAGTACCCGAACAGTTCATTCCCGAAGGTTTGCCTTGAAATAGCCAAGGACTTTGAATCGGATTCAGGGGATGGAGATATATATCCAACTGCTAAAAATGCAAAGGCTATCACACGCTCAGGATATAGATTTCCCAACCTCGAGACGACGACGCAGCCCCTGCATGAGGAACCATCAGGGTGATTCTGCTCACTCACACCAATGTCCATCAACTAACCAATCGTGCCCGATAACAATTACTTTTTGGATTCCCTCTGAATCAAGTATATCGACGACGTCTTTGGCCATGAGATTTGTGCTGTAGGCTTCCATATTTGTCAACTTGGCCGTCCCGCCATATCCAAGCATATCGGGGACTATCAAGCCATAGCCTTTCTCGTGAAAGAACGGGACTTGGCGCCGCCAATCACGCGAGGTTGAAGGAAATCCGTGCAAAAAGAGAAGAGTAGGATTCGATTCTCGAGCAGGGGCGACATAGCAGTGGTAGTTCAAGCCTCTTAAGGTTGTAATGTCTTTGTACAAAGCCGCATCCATGGTTGCAAAGAGGAGTTGGGAGACGGTAAGCCTTGGAACATCACTGAAATAACGCGCCCCGGAAGTGTCGGGGTGACATACACCTGAGGCATAACAACCAACAGCTGATATGTCCCAGGTGATATAGTCCGTATACTCTTAATGGGACCTCCCAGTGACCGAGCCTCTCGGATCGTCGGATGACCAACAGTTACTTAACGATTTCCATTTTCAGAAGTCACCGAAAATAGCCAAATGATTAGCGATACTTACTTTAGTCACTCGTTTAGTCGCCAGTCTCGAAGCCAGCCGTTATGGTAGTAGTATACCACGACTGCGTGAGGGCTAAACGCTTTACTACCAATATCCTTTAGGGATACATAACCTTACAATACTGTATCATTTCGACCACAAGTTCATGGGTGTGAGTGACGGCTTGAACACCCAAGTTCATGGGTTCATAGTCCTTTGTGATCCGTGACGGAAATTTTTCAAGTTCATGACAAGTTCATGGTCCAAAAATGGTGACTAATTGGCCTAT
>KN833025.1:134896-150081 GCA_000827315.1 Piloderma croceum F 1598 | reverse complement strand
GATGGCGAGGGAAAACCGATGCTCCAACCAGTCACAACCGCTGTTACCTTGCGCAATTTGCTGAACCACACTAATGGGTATGTTGTTTTTTCTGTGAAATCCTACAAAACTTATCGTGTGACTTTATAGCCTAGGGAACCTCTTCGCTTCACCTGCCAGAATGCGGCTTTTTGGTATACAGAACCCAGCAGAAGCGCTCAAAGAAATGTTGAGGTACACCAAGGTATATAATTCTAGTTTGAACTTAATTTGGTTTGTTAAATCACAATGAAGACGACCTACCAAGGCCCACTGGACCATGAGCCTGAATCCGCATGGTCATACTCAACAGGTATGTCTTGCTTTGCGTTATCATCACACCAAGTCAGATATGCGATGAGTTCTCTCAGGATGTGACACTGCTGGGCTTTTGCTCGAAGCCATCACACGGCAGAGCTTCGAAGATTATCTCCAAGCGCACATCTGTCGACCTTTGAACCTTAAGTCAACATCATTTATTCCACCTCCTGGCCTACCAGACTCGATTGCCTCGCGCACGGTCGTGGGAGATAGTACCTCGGAGTGGCAGATGGTAGATTATCCCATGTCTCGAAATCCGGAGATGCATTCCGGGGGAACTGGACTGTACTCCACGGCTGAAGAATTGTCGCTTATCTTGGTAGAGGTTTTAAATGACGGAGGGCGCCTCTTTGAACATGCAGAAACAGCTGGGCTGCTGTTTGAAAGTCAGTTGACGCCTGCTGCAAGGCGTGATCTAGGAGCGTTTATGCAGCATTCATTGGCAACGAGTCCAGACATAGCGAAGGCTTGGGAAACCGCCGAACCGGAGTTTGGCTTAGGGTACTTGGTTAATGCGAAAGATATCGTGGAGACGGGAAGGAAGGCCGGAACGGGTTCCTGGGGGGGCATGAGTGGTACAACTGCTTGGATCGATCGCAAGACTGGAGTAGCGGTCAGTCATACCTTCACATTCCCCTTGTGCATAGTCTTCTAAATTTGTTTAATCCAGTCAGTGTGCACTGTTTGCACAGACATATCCTGACGATGCTCTGACGTATGCCCAACATGTTATCGAAAAGCAG
This sequence comes from Piloderma croceum F 1598, assembly GCA_000827315.1. Taxonomy (NCBI): domain Eukaryota; kingdom Fungi; phylum Basidiomycota; class Agaricomycetes; order Atheliales; family Atheliaceae; genus Piloderma; species Piloderma croceum. Next base: position 148,999 of record KN833025.1, on the reverse strand, counting down.
GTGTACGAATGTCTTTCAGGAGGTGAATAGTAGATTACGAGCTATCCCTGATCACGGTAGGATGTTGTCTATCACGTGGGTTGATTGAGAAGGGCAGAGAAAGAATATGAGGTGCATTTCGCGGACGTTGAGTAGTTCGAAAGTGTGGAGCCATAGATTGAAATACACACTGTCACGAGAAACAAGTAGTATATACACGGGTACAGCACAATTTGTTGCTCATGGGATCCATCCGACCTGAACTTTCAGAGTAGATATCATCAAAGATTCCGATTGGGGAGCATCGCCTTCAGGAATCGTGTTCTCCATAAAATCCAACGAAAACGCCAATCATTGCCTCAGCACATCATCCGTCATCGTCAGAATCCTGTACCGATGTATGAGGCGCCGGATGGATCGTTTGCCTAGAAAGTGACGTCGCAATGAATGGGAAGTAAGGATTACATAAGTAGTCTTGGGCACCCGAATTGAGTGTCTCAGTGTATCGTGAGCTCGAGGTAGACAATATTAGACAATATATAGTGCACTGATCATGATGGCAAGCGATCCCCCCTATTTGAAGTGGATTCTAGGATGGTGCAGTCAGTTATACCCTTTACTAATTTGCGTGACCAGCGGAGGGATAATAGTAAGCAAACGTAAAAAATAATCTGGCAGGTTGACGGTTGCAAGGATACAACATACGAGTAGACCTGGTCAACCATATAAAACACACTCTCCGAGCTTGAATGTCAGTTTCCTTGATATAGGTATCGATGTCTTCTCTCCGATGCTCACGGGCAAATCACAAATCACATTTGTGAGACTACTGTGCCTAGTGAAGTTGGTTTTTGCGGGTCAAGGTCGTGAAATATCATGCAATAGTAGTTGAAAAGTGGATTGAAAACACCATTCTGCTAATGGACCATCGTGACCGACACAGCTTGTGCCAAGTGCTCATGCTGTCTGGCCACCTTCATAATTGAAGCCAAGGAAAAAACCGAAGCTGCGCGTATTCTTTATCCATGACTTCTTGGTCGCATTTTTTTGAATAGCTGAAGTCGATGATCGTAACTCCCGACTCTTGCTAACGAGGATATTTTCCGACGGATATCTCCGTGCAGCATGCCAGTGCAATGAATAGATGTTAACGTTGAAGCGGTTCACCTGCGTGGAGCATGACGAGAGCGCAGAGACCACCCTCGGTGTCATCGAAGAAACCTAGGGTGAAGTTGTGAGAACAAGGACTCAACTTGTGACACCGCAAATGGCAATAGCTTCCATATTCGGTCCTGGTTGTCGACTATTGAGTACAAGTTTGACTACCACGTTCAGCGGTACAGTCCGTACAGATCCGTCCATGTTCATCAGTTTGGTGTGCCACGGTGAACTACACCGTCCAATTTCAGACGTCAAGTCAATGGACAGGCAGTCATTGGGTGTGTAAGTGTTTATAATTGGGGAGTCATATTGGAGGTAGAGCAGGAGCATATCACGTTTGCTGGCTACTTGCATTGTTTTCTGGTGTTGGTGGTCAGGTTGATCTGGAAGCTTACCTCGAAAGTGTCCAATTCATCAACACTTGGGTCTTTTCTTCCTGCCCCACCTTGGAATTGGCCTCTACTGCCGCCAGGATTACCACGGCCACTACCCCCTCTTCTGCCCTTGCCACGCCCTTGATCACCCTTATGGCCACTTCCGGGACCCGGATCATCATCTTGATCATCTTTGTCGTTATCGCCGCCAGCAGGATCATTGCCATCGTCACCCTCAGACAACTTTGATTGAGAACTATGCGACCGCTGCTTCGTACGATCTATCATATCTTCTTCGCACGTAGAAGGTTTGATTAGGTCCGAAACGTAGAGCGTCTGAAGGCCTCGATGGGCGTAGACATACTAGTTCGTGATTGCCGCTGTGAAGGACGACGACGATGCCGTCAATTCGAACGGCTTGTGCCCAGGCCGGCCAGAAAGCTGACACGTCAGCATTACCTCAATGGACATAATATTGCGCTTCACCTGTTGCACGAGACTTTCGGCAGTGAGATCATGAGGATCTTTGTAGTTTTCGTCGTCGTCGTCCCGGTTGCGTTTTTGAATTCTCGCTGCCCTTTCCTCTTGCGCTTTCTCTTTCTCCGTCCCTCTATTCTTCGCAGCAGACGCAGGTGTTGAGGGTATTGTTAGTGGTGGCGGCATCAGAGTAGAGGCGTGATGCATTGTTTGACCGGTCGCCGCAGCGTTCCAGAAAGTCCCGCGCGATGGCTCAACGGGAGTGTCTAGAGGAGCGTTCTGTAGCATATTAAGCAAGCATCCCATTGCTTTCAGTGTGAATAAACTTACATTCACATTCCACGGAGGAGCCAGCGCATCAGCTCCTACCTTGGTGCCTTCGATCTTCCGGAGTTCCTTGACATGCTTCGGGTCCGTAGAGAACTTCGGATAGGTGCACAATGTCCAGAAGAAATTCCCCAGCTTGGGAACGGCGAGCATTACTTCAAGAGGACTTGCAAATAGGCTCTTTATCTCCCAAGTAGCAAAAGGCGAGCTGGAGTCCCTGATCACATACGACGTGTCTCGATCTCCGTGGTTCCCGCTATCATTTCGTGGCGAATTTAATCATCCCTCGCCGCTCGCATGATCTCCGTCCATAATGGGATAGCCTAAGCTACTGACTGACTGGGTCCATACCAGCAGACTACTCCAATCGGAAATAGAAGCTTTCGAGTGTAGAGCAAGTGTCGATGCTAATGGCGTGCAGAATGTAGCGGTGATTTTGTCGTAAAAGTTTGCAACTCCTTTCTCATCTGTGACAGTCTTGTCCACATTCCGCAAGGCCCTTTCCCTGTCTTTTGCTGTGAAGAAGTCATCTATAGGTGGCGGCGTTTCTGAGGCAGCAAGTAGTGCGCGATCGACATTTGCGGCCAGATCCTGGACGAGAGATGGAAGACATTTACACGCCGAAGAACCAACAAGATATTGATCGAAAAATGTGGGTTGACGTGAGCTTGTCGATGGCTTCTTGCTAGTTAAAGTGATAGGTTCGAGAGGAGGGTTCCAAGAAAATAATATCGATTTGGTCGTGGATTTCGGACATGCACCCTACCTTTTCAAAAGGGTCCCCAGTTTGGAATAGGTCTACTACGTTCAATTTGGGCTGCAATTGCACCGTACAGCCAAGTCATTTTCAGGGTATGGCAGCGTTCTGAGTGACATTCAGGTGACATTTCGTGGATTAGAAGAGATACTTCTAGTTCATGTGAGTCGATTTCATCCGCCACTGCGTTATTTGTTTGTTGTTGTGTGTGCTGCGTTAGGCTTTTGCTATCCGTTGACACAATTAGCGATACTGAAGTCTCGCTCACCTTTTCTAACTAACTCGAACCAAGGTCTCTTTCACGCAGAATGTCCAAAGCTCACGAATCTGACCTCTACGACGGTAAGTCCATTTACATCACACAGTTGGTTTACTAAATCACAACCAGTAGATTTGTATGGCGAAGACGACAATGAGTTTGTTGTTCCTCTACAAGACGGTGAAGATGAACCAGAGGAGACACACCAAGAAGAGCTCGTGGATGGCAAACCAGAAGATAAATCAACGACAGCAAAGTCAGAAAGCAGCTCGCCACAAGCATCTCCCGTTTCCGCGGGCAAGGCCGATGCACATTCGCTACCAGCAAAACCCGGCCCTACGTCAACCTCTGCAGAACAGATGTCATACTCTGCTCAAATAGCTCGCCAGTTCTCTGCATATCACCAGACACCAAGTCAGGAGCGTCAACAGCGGACTGAAATCCCTCTACCTCCCAATCCTAACCCAAATGCGGCACCAGCAAGTGCTGGACCTTCTGCGATAGCCACACACGAAACGGCAGCTCGTGCTAATCCAGATAGACCCATCCGCCCTTCTGAAATGAAAGACGAAGGGTGAGTTGTTTCGTTCATGCGTGTAACGTTATGAATGCTGGAATGGTCCTGGTTGTCATGTCTGTGAATACGGTATTATCCAAGTCTCAGTTGCTTATCGTGATAGTTTATGCACACGTATACCAGCCGTGAGAGGCTACCAGTTACACTATCGTTGCCGCAGTCTGCTGTTACAGTTGTCACTCGTTGCTCACTGATATTGCTTCGTCTCGCTACTTGCTTGGTCGACCTCTATCTCTTCGGATACTGATCTTTTTACGTCTTTTTTTTTTGGAACCTCCGACCTCGCCTCACCTACCTTGCTTATACTTGCTATTCTCCCCCTATGGTCCTCTTGGATAGCAAAATGTTCGTCGGTGGCCTTAATTGGGATACAACAGATGGTATAGAGTCCTCACGTATGCAATATTACTCCCTATATTACTAACTGTTCCTGCCCTTTTGTGCGTCATTCTTGAGCAGAAGGCTTAAGGAGTTATTTTTCCGAGTTCGGCAAGGTAACACACTATTATAGCTATGCACTTTCGTGCTGTCGTTAAACCCGTTGCAACAAGGTGGATGCCTGCACAATTATGCGCGATCCGGAAACGGGACGGTCGAGGGGCTTTGCTTTCTTGACATTTGAAGAACCAAGTTCTGTCAATGCCGTGATGGTCCGAGAGCATTATTTGGACGGCAAAGCTGTGGGTTACGCATCCAGGTACTTCGATATTGCACTAAACACTACATGCCCGCTTTGTAGATTGATCCTAAGCGCGCGATCCCTCGTGAAGAACATCTGCGAAATACGAGATACTTTGTCGGCGGGCTCGCACCCGCTACAACTTCAGACTCCATGAAAACATTCTTTGGGACATATGGCAAAGTTGTCGACGCAACCGTTATGGTAGACCGGGAATCCGGTCGGTCGAAAGGGTTTGGGTTTGTTACATTCGAGGACGCTCAAGATACAGATCGCCTGGTAGGCAAACCCGATTTGTTCTTGGATGACAAGCAAGCAAGTCGAATATTTTGTTACACTGGAGCAGTCTCGCTAATACACGAATCGCTAGATTGAGGTCAAGATGGCACAACCCCGGAGTCAACGCGATCAAGCTCGTAATATGACCGGTGGTCGGGAACCCTACTTCAATGACCGCGAGTCAAGAACACCTCCAATGAATGTTCCATTCGTACCTCCTCAACAGCAAGCGAATCCTGCTGCTACAAATATGTTGTACCAGCGCATGATGGGACAGATGCCGATGATGGGTGCTGGCAACATGGCTAATATGCCGATGATGAATGGTATGGGCATGGGTATGGGCGGTATGGGCATGAATGGATATAATCAGATGGCAGGGATGAACCCGATGGCCGGAATGGGGATGATGGGCGGTATGAATCCAATGATGGGTGGCATGGGTCCAATGGGTAATATGCGGATGGGCATGGGGCCTATGGGAGGAATGGCTGGAATAGCTGCACAGAACGGTATGGGAGGGGCTGGCATGGGCGGCATGGGTGGCATGGGCATGGGATTAAGGCAAGGGATGGGCGGTAATACGGGTGCTGTTAACCCGAACTTCAATAGGATGGCGATGAGCTCTGGTCCTGGACCTGCGAGGACGACAAGTCGCGGCCAACATAGTTTTCATCCATATTCTCGGTAGTACTGGGCCGCGGGGATATATTTTTATGGGGAAGTTGGGAGGCTTTACGATTTTTGACTGGGCACAGATTTGTCGTGAGAATCCACCGATAGCCATGCCATCTTATTTTTTTGGCATTGTATACGTAGTTTCCGTGGCCGTCATCATGCCGCAAGGCGTCATATTAAATAAAAAAACATCGCGCCGACGATATTAACTTATCTACCATTATCACTTAGTATTGCCTTTATGACCATCCCCTCATCCGCCCAACCTGACTTAGTACGCTGTTTCCGGGTTCCTTCTCGAGCATTATCTTCCTCCCTTCTTCGTCTCCCATGCTCACATAATCCTTCCACCGATCCAGATCCTCGTACTCCACGTTGATCGCACGCACAATATTGCTCAAGTATCCTAGGTCGGAGCTCAACTGCGCAGCACCCGTTGTTGTCAGTGTGCGGATCTTCGGGAGAACAGCTGAAGTCAGATGGGACAAGATGGTGTGTCCCAAAGACGACAACCAAGCGGAGGAGACAGCCTCTGGGGAAAGTGAAGACGGTTTGAGAGTTGGCGCGAGTGAGGCACGACGCATGTGCCCTGGTGGTGCCTGGTGAGGTAGGTCCGTTTGTTCTGAGAGCCCTTTCAAAAGCTCAGCATCGATATACGGTAATGTCTCGAGGGAGAATGACAGAGCATCGTCGTCCGCATACACCTCGAACAATCTCGGGAGGTTCAGTAAGCCCTCCGCGAGCCGTTGCACGACCTCGCTCGGGGACAGCGAGAATGTGGGGACTTGCAGTTCGTTCACACCACCCCGTCTTGACTGCTCAGACGGTGTAGCAGACCAAAGTGGGGACAAAGGATATGAAGTGAGGGGTTTACGAAGTGGAGAAAGGATAGTTTCTTGAAGTGACCGCTGGCAGGCCCTGGCGAATGTAGACACTGCGGCGCGAGCCTCGAGAAGTAGAGGCATGGGAGAACCCAAATGACGCGTTTGCGACTCGGACTCTACGCTCTTCAGAAGGTCGTGAAGTTCTGCCGAGTTCAATGATGATTGGATCAAGAGCAGGCCTTCGCCCCTGGTCGTTCCGGAAATGGAGAGTCCAGAAGGATCATTTCGTGCTAAACGAAAGCTCGTTGCTACCTGGATTAGGTTCGAGCGCAATTTGGTCTCAAACACCACTAAGCGATCGAGGACTGCTCGGGCAGAGGCGAGGAGATGTAAGGACATTTGGATATCCGACCAATCTTGGGCCGTGTAATCCAAATCAGATAAGTCTTCTTCTGAGTCAGATGCGCCTCGTCCAGAGAACGCGGTTGCCTGTGCGCTTGTTATGTCCGCTGTCCAAATGTCGATGAATGACTTCAAGAAATGATCCAGGGCTTGTACGAGTCCCACCGCGCCGTATCCATGGGTAAACGTCATGCATCGTCCTAAACTATCATCTGCAACGCTAAACACGTCCACAGACCGCTCTCTTAACACCCTAGCTCGGTCGGACTCGGTGACACCCGGTCTACTATCTGTAGATACGATCTCATCCAGCGCAGAATCGAGGAGTCTGCGCTCAAGTGATGCATAGTCTACTTGAAAATCAAGGAAAGGCTGGAATAGTTCTTGATCCCAGTCTAGCTCCATGGTGTCCCCAAGTAGACCGCCACCTGGCGTTTTAGCAAGGCTGCCTCCGCTCAACGACGAGCGGCGTGGATTTGCGCGCCATGAAATCGACATTCGTGTGGATCTCTTGCGAGAGTGCGATTTCTGGCGCTGAAGCTGCGGTGTAGTGTCCTCGCTACCTTGCATATGCGAAGGCAGCATCGGAGAGGATAGTGCGGCTGAATATTGGATTTTTTCCATTATTTTATCCGTGTTAGCTGCGAACTCTTCGGTGGCTTTGAACGCTGTAATCAGCTCGCGTAGGCCAGATGCACCGTGGTGGCTAAACAATGATGCCAGTCTTTCTGAGAATGTGGGCTGGAAAGAGGTCAGAGTGGAGGTTATGAGCGTGGAGAGGGTTGGAGCAGGGTCGGGGAAGATAGATGGGATGGATGTTCTCTCGGCATTGATTATGGACAAGAACGACGCATAAAATGTTGTGAGGAAAGCTGTGAAAGTGGTAGGGGTTGACAGTGAAGGCGTAGATGGCGCAGAATCACAATCTGATAGATGAGCATTCTGCCACTGTGTGACGAGCGAAGCTCTCCGCGAGCCATTGTAATAGTTGCGAAATTCGGTTTCTCGTTGGATATTCGAGAATATGGAAAAGAAGTTTCGGCAGACTACCACGTCCTGCGTATTAATTGCTGCGACCAGGGCAGAACTGAGGGAAGCCTCAAGCTGATTTTGAAGACTGACCATCAAAGTACGACGGGACTCGTATTCTGGAGTATTCTGGAAAACGACCATACTTTTGCTGGCTTCGTTGAGTCTTTCCGCAGCCTTCTCGTAGCTTTTCTCCACTAGAAGTGAAGTCACCTCCATCTCCAACGAGCTCCAACTTTCAGCCTCTCGCAAAACTTCCCTGGCCGCTTCCATGCGCCCTTTGACCGTGTCCAAGTATTGCAAACGATCCAACGCAGCAGAGGTATCATCTGGCACAGAGTCCTTTGACTTGGCTTGCACCTTTGTCAAAGCGGTTTGCAAAGTCAATGCCCCATCTCGCATAAAGTGCAGATCATATGTCAACCGAGGAACACCTCGGGAAACATCGTCAATGATATGTTCGAGCTGAGAAGAAGTGTCCTGACATGCGATTTCGAGGGTTGCAAGGAGATGAGTGAGATGTTGATCGAGCTCTGTCAAGTCAACGGGTATTGAGGTATCGGTGTCCTGAGTTCCTAGAACGTTGTTTATCCATGCCGCAACGTTGTCGTGGTCCTCCAGTGAGCCAATTAGCTCCAGTGTGGATGGCATAGATTCTTAAAGCTTAGGCGCCGGATAATTAAGTTATTTTTGAGGGGAAATATGGCACGTGACACTGTCTTTACGAAGGCATGCGACTTTAGGCGCCGACGACACGTTTCAGTGCTAGCGGCCAGCAGATGGCGGAGATGGCGGCCATTATTCAAACCAACGGTGGACGTGGCTGTAACTTCTCTCTTACTCGAACCACTATAAACAAAGATTTTAGTGATTGACCATGGATCCCGCTCTTCCCTCAGGTAAGTCGGCATTGCTCGTTGCTATTTAAAATGACTTTGATCAATACGAGTTATCCTAGATCTAATGGCCGAGCTTTCTCATATACTTAGCAATATTTTACTCAACGACAACAGAATTCGTTCTAAGTATGTGTCCATATTTGTTGATCTGCCCTCGTATCCTAATGACATGTGTAAAGTGCTGAAAGGATAATGAACGATCGCCTTTGTCAGAATCCAGATGTATACGTGGTCGCATTAACACAGTTTGCGGTATCAGCCGATACCGACTCTGTGGGTGCCATCAGAATCTGTTTTTTTTTGAAGGCGAGCTAACTGAGATGTTTGTGGCAGATGCGTTCATTGGCGTTACTCCTTCTCCGTCGTCTACTCTTTCTTTCCTCGACGGAACTGCAGCCAACGCAAATATCTAATGTCCAGGCTTCATCTCCAATGTTCTTTGACTGTATCTCTTCAGATACGCTGTCCATCATCGAACGTCTGCTCCTCCACTCGTTATCCCACGAATCCGTTCTCCTCGTCCGCCAAGCGGCAGTAGATGCAATAACGGCTCTAGCGGATCATTTCATTCAGAGAGGGCGGTCGTGGCATGCACTTCAAGCGCAGGCAATTGATATGGCGCAAAGTCCAAATGTGATATTGAGGGAAAGTGTGTTTGGCTTGTTTTCAGGGACTCGAATGCTTGTAATGGGTATGCCGATCGATGATCTGCTCAAGATATTAAAAGCAGGGCTTGAGGATCAGGAAAGTGTTGATGTCAGTGACCTTCTACTTGTCGTTTTTGTCGTTCTGTCTTAACATGTGTGTTCAACCTAAGGTCCGTTTCTCTGCTTTGCGCGCTGCAGGAGCCTATCTGTGTGACGCCGACGACCATCAACTTGCTCAATCCGTCAATATTCTCTACCCAATGCTCGACACCCTGCCTTCATTGGACGAGTACCAGCTGGCCAAGTTTATATCATCTTTGACCATGCTGGCAACGACGAAATCGTTCTTGTTCGAGCCCCATATCCGGCCTTTGTATAATTTCCTAGCTCCGCTTCTCCTGATCAGCACCAATTCAGGTTCGACACCTATTCAAACAATGCTGATACCCAGCGGGGAGAGTGTCACTTTCCCGCCTGCATCTGCGGTGTCAACTAGAGACCAAAACACAGGCACGGACGGTCATAAGGATGACACGAGGAAAGCCATCCTTGAGTTCATGATCACTTTCAGTGAAGCGAGCTCCGTGACGGTGAAGAATATAGAAGGGTGGACCGCGGTGATTGTAAGGGGCTGTTTAGAAGGCATGGGAACTCGGTGTGATAGTGACCTTGGCGAATGGCTTGAATCCGACGTACGTTGGTTGTGTTTTCCTGTGTGATGAACCTAAATTTTAGATATCGTAGCTCACTGAGGATCCCGTGGACGACACATATGCCTGCATGTGCGAGCAGTCGCTCGCTCGTCTTGCAGCTGCGCTAGGAACTAAATTGCTATTCCCGCCTGTATTCGACTACATGCCCAGTATGCTGGGCAACCACGACTGGCGTATGAGGCATGCGGCCCTTGTGGCTATCGGTAAAATAGCGGGAGTGAACTCTAAGTCGTATGATACTTTTGAAGAAATGTTGGATGAGATGTACGGTAAGTCGAACGAGGTGGCCAACATAGTCAAGTACGTTACGAGCTGTTTTCTTAGAGGGATGGGTCGTTGATCTTTCTTGACAGCCTGGTGACACCCATGTTTAATGACTCGCATGCGCGAGTACTACATGCGGCCTGTTATTGCGTGTGAGTCCAGACATTCTCAATAATCTTCTAATTTATTAATTGTGCGACATATCAGTGGACAGATATGCATCGATATAGCAGTAAGCTCATTATAGTAGATATCTCTGGGATTACCTAAATTTAATCATGCTCAATCATAGGTCCACGGAGTTGAATACAGCGAGAGCCTAATTATTTCACTGCTCCTAGCACTCAATTCTCCCGAACCAAGGTTTTTCTTCTTATTCATTTCTTGTTATTTTGTTCATAAATCATATAAATAAAGAGTTCACGCACAAGCTGCCGCGGCCCTCGTTGGCTTCTGCAGTGAGATGGCCAATCCTGCACTCTTGACTTACGCGGATCGCGTTATTGCGCGCCTGTTGACCTTACTTGATCCCAATTGTTACAATGGAAAGCAACCCAAGCGATATGTTACAGAGCAGGTTATCACCACGCTTGCGGCACTCGCCAATGTGTACCCCACCGGCACAATCGCCACGGTTAGTGTCCTGCAATCACAAGAAACGTTCTCGATGATTGAATTCCTCTTCATAGCACTATTCTCATATCATGCCATTGCTGCTTAATGTTCTCCGTATTGCGCCAGCTCCCGACTGCAGGAAGTTGAGGCTGAAGGCTATTGAATGTGTCGGTATACTTGGTTAGTTTCTCAGGCTCTTTCTGCGGCCGAATTACTTATAATCATATATCAGCGGTCGCAGCTGGTCGTGACATTTTCCGACAACATGCTAGCACAATCGCAGACCTCCTGTTGGGAATACAAAGTATGCCTTATATATGATGTCACAATTTCTTTGTTGATGTTTCTTTTTGAGATGGTCCTGTTGATCCTGGTGATACAATGTTGAACCTACAGCTACTCGAAACCTGGCCAACAATTTGTCAAGCCATGGCAAGCGAATTTGAACCATATTTACCTGCTGTCATGCAAGCGCTGATCAGTATCGCAGCCACCGGTATGTCTGGTGCCCCAAATGGTGTCAACCTTACTTACTTTTGTTCGCATATGGAAGACAATAGTGAATCTCACCAGTCGGTGGGCATTCTTAGTTCGGTAAAGGACGAGAAACATCAAGCGCTGAAGTCTATTACCATATATTGTTCAACGTTGAAAGCTCGATTCACGCCATATGTATCTCAGAGTCTCGAACTGGTGCTCTTGACTCTCGGTCTCCATTCTCATGATGGCACTCAAGATGCATGCACTTCGTGAGTTTTATCCTATCCCGATTGCTTGTTCGCTAATTGCTATGTTCAGACTGGTACCAATACTGCTTACTTGCAGTAAAGAAAACAGCATCCTTCAATCGCAAATTGTGCCCGCAACTTTTCTTCAACTCATCCACTGCATCAACACTGAAACTGAGCCCTTGTTTCTGTCCCGCTTACTCAAATGTGTCACAAAATCTTTGAAGAGCGTGGGAGGTCCCACCCACCTTTCCCCAGAGTTGACCAATGGCCTTGTGGAGGCAGTGAGTAGCCAGCTGGACATCATTGCCAACAAGCGGAAAGCCGAGCAAAAAACCGAGCAAATATTGACGTGGTCTATTGTGGAGACATGGGAGGCCTCCGTATTGAAAGATGCGGAAAAACTACTGTGCTACCTGGATCCGCTCTTGAAAGATCTCTTGAGTGTGAAGGGCCTTAGTCATCTTAATCGGGACGGTCACATCCCAAGTGACCTACTGGCCTTGGTTAAAGACTTATACACAAAATAGATATCACCTGCTATCAATTGAATGTTTTTGTTATATTTGTTGAGCACAAAGATTGGGGAATAATTATGATAAAAGTGACTTCTCTGGTATTCACAATGTGCTAAGCAAACAAAACAAAAAACACCCCAAAGATCTTCAACAGTTCAACTTACAATCTCTCATATGGATATTTTTCAATGTCTTCACAGCTGTAGCATATCTTGGTAGAATGCTTCACTTTAGTACTCTTCCATGCCCAGCCACCCAGTATTTGTACATATTTGTTAGTTGTACATTTCTGGACAGTGGCTGACAAATAAAAAGAATATCTACACTCGTCATCATCATCTGAGCCTGCCTGGACTCTGGAACCTACTGGTGTTCCTGGAGGCACTGGGCCTAGGTGCCCCACACTCCTTCTTACTTACTTCATTTCATTCTTTCTTTGTTCACTGGAAGCCCTTGCTGACAGTGCACAGCATTATTCTCACTGGGCTCCCTTTTATTCTCACTTGCTGGAAGAGGGCCGATGCTTCGCATGGCAGAAATGAGTCCTCAGTTCTGATTGTATAGTTGCTCACATGAAACTGGAGAGAGAGAAAAGTTTATTTGTCACCTTTTGTGTTCTTTATGATCTGTGTCCATATATTACAAGGCATAACTTTTTATTTCTACACTCATTCAGATTTGGTTGACTGACACTTCCAAATTTACCCTCCTTTATTGAAATTCTCCCTGTAGTTATCCCATCATGAAACCAAATATTTCCAGACTCATCTACAATTCGACAGGTGAAATGATAGCCACCATGATAGACCAGACCTTTGAGATGAAGGGTGGTGGCACGTACTGATCCTTGTATTTTCACTGTCCTACTTAGTGTGACATTTCTGTCAGTTACATCAACTGCATATATTTTATGTGTCTCACTAAAATGTATTGTTGTTTCTAATGGAGCATTACAGTTGCCACAAACTTGCTGTGATTGGTGACGCATATGACTTTCTAATATTTGTGATATTGAGCCTGTTGCACTATGGGCCACATGCATCAGTCTACCTATGCAGTTACTATTAATCATGATTGTATGATTGCAATGAGAGCATTGGAGGTGCAATTGTGGTACTTTGTATACAGGATAGAACATTTGTGTGGTTAATGTAGAAACACTACAGCCTGTATGTCCAGAAGGAAAAAGAACAGGATCATTCTCATGCAGAAGAGTTCGAACACTATCACGTGCAGATTCAAGAGTACCCACACCCCTCAGATATTTTTGGAATCCATCATGCAGTGTAGAAAGATATTGATTGGACTCTTGGAATATTTTTTTTCCATTTTTTCGGTTTTGTTGTCCATATGTTAAACAAAATAGCAAATAAAGCATCATATGCACAACTATAGTTATTTCCATCCCATTGAGTTCCTGGTGGTGTATCATCTTCATCAAAGTTTGTCAATTTTTGTTTTTTGTTTGGTCCGTCTGACCCATTTTTGTTTTTTTGTTTTATTGCATCTATACTTGTAATGTGGAATGTTTTCAGCTTTTTAATTGCACACAGTTCATTTTGATCATCAGCCTTGCGTTTAGTACTGGTAGGTGTGATAATCTTATGCAAAAGTGGCACACTGCCTTTGGCTGCTGTAAACGAATTTGAAGCCTTAATCATTGAATTGTTCAATTTGGAATTTAAAATTTCCTTTTGATTCACAATTTGCCAAGGAATATCTTGCACATCTGCTTCAAGAGGGCTGGGATGTTGTGCAGACCACTTGATTGTTGGATGTAAATTCTCTGGCACATAATTTAAGCCTTTCCATTTATGAAACTGTCTGATGAGGGTGTTTTGACAATGACCATTAATTTCTGGAACAAGTTGGGAGTGAAAAGCAAGTCTTGTGATCTCATCCAATATCTCTAAATCA